>DWDW01000226.1:0-16582 GCA_018245635.1 Mimoniades versicolor eupheme | reverse complement strand
AATAAACTGAATGAAGGAAAACCTCGTGAGGAAACCTGCACATCTTAGAGTCAATAAAAAAAAATTCTCTAAGGCGTGTGAAGTGTGCCAACCCGCACTTGGCCAGCGTGGCAGACTATGGCCTTAATCCTTCCGTTTTGAGAGGAGACCCATGTTCCAATAGTTGAATCATAAAAGGGTCGAAAATAAAAATTTAATTCAATGTTTATATTATGACGATCGTCAATAATTTTCAATATTAGTTCAGCGATGAGATTGTCGGTGTTATTTTGATTGCTGAATAATTTGGTATTGAAAAAAAATAGCATTATTTACGTAATAAGGCGGCAGATATGGAATGACAGACAGATACTTCGCACATAAATAAATAAAACGTATCAAGAATTGTTGAGTTATTTATAAGATATCACAATATATTCTTATATACATATAAATTATCTAAATTATTTGATCACTATATTTTCTTTCTAACGGTATGATTATTTTGTAAAATAGGTCTGAACGTTATCCATATAGAATTGATTAAACATGAGAATTTACTACATTAACTTCTCTAAAATCAGCTGACACCTTGTTCGCGTGACACTGTAATCAAAACATTAATTATTAATAGTACCATCAGGATACTGTTAAATATTAATGGCTCGTATTAGGTGTACGCCCCACCCTCCAGCAAGTAACAAAATTGTCACGATGTTATAAATGAATATGCTGATGCTCAAACTTAAATATTATATGGAAAGTTCATGTTGATATACTAACGCACTAGTTATTGGTGAATAAATATTCGTTGATAAATATTATATCTGTTTTGCAGAATTTTTAATTAAATAATATTTTCTGCTTAGTGTCTCGTTCGCGCCGCTACAGTGAGACATAAGCGTTTGTGAGCTGAAATTTCATCCCATGAAAATATCCGACCGGCTCATTAATATTTTATCGCCGTTAACATTAAAATTCTCCAAAGCTAATTGGTGTTAAAAATTTAATAGTTGAATATTGCATAAAAAATTTTGCTTTACAATATTATTATGTATCATACTTGTTGATAAATTTATTTATGTAACACAAACGAAACCACACAACTTTCTCTATAAAAGGCTATTAGTGCGCAATTCGATAAATAAATGTTGCGCTGCACAAATTCTGTGGACGTAAAGTGTGCGACACATTAAGCGCAATATTATATACCATTTTAACGTAGGTATGTAATCACTTCATCTGAAGCCTACGATATACTGAAACAATTTATACGTAAAAATCTCTTGATTATTTATAGGGTGGTGTCCCAGTAAGTTCATAGAAGGAATAACGGTCATTTACGTGTAGGTAGGTACATTATGTTCGCGGCTATTCTCAAAATACATCTGTGACGTAGGTTTGCACACAGGTGACGACAACAGCTTGCCGTCCATGTTAGGAGCGAACGGTTTCATGTTCAATATTAATATCACGTGCAGTATTGTTGGTTTATTAGTCATCCACACGTGGATGTCACTTAATCACCAACTACCCCAGGTAGGTGTGTTCGAACAAAATGCGGCCGAAATTGGCATCATCGCCTACGGGCTATTTCTATGTTTCTATTTCTGTATTGACACGTTGTAGTGAAATGACTTTGTATTAATTAATTTGTCGTACCGACTCATTTAATTAGTCATCATGTGTTTTGCAAATACTTGATATAATAAATAGTGTCTGTGCACAGAAATATACTCTACTTTGTATTCGATACAGTGAATATATTCATGAGGATTATATGTAGATCGTTGAGAGTTAATTATAGAGAAAATATTAGGTACAATCAATATTCTAGAATTGTTACTTAGATATATGTAAAGAAAATAATATGCAGTATTATAGTAATATAGGCGGTTGACAAATCATGTAAAATTTCACGTAATTTCAAAGTAATGCACGGTATTCACGATTTTAATAATGAGCTCGTCGAATTGTTGCTATTCGAACGGGATGGTGGATTGGACGAGTAAAAACTAAATGACTGTTGTCCGTCCGTCGCGTCGTACCGAACTGTCTCGTACCTACTGGAGCTGTGCTGAATCACAATGGAACGTACGCATGTAATAATAATCATAATTATAAGTAATTTCTATGAGTAAAAATTAGATTTTCTTTTTTCCTCTTTAAGATTTCAAAGATCTATTCGTGGTGTACAAAAGTGCACATCTAATGGCTTTTAAATTGTACTAAATAACAAACATACAACTACTAACTTTGGCCTAACGTAATGTTTCTATAAAGTGACATAATTTTCAAATAGAAGACTCTAATAGAGCGAAGTTGTCGAGGGCATTTGCGCTTGGTGTAAAACAAATTTAAGTATTACAGGACGTTCGAAATTTTCCTTTGATTCCACATGATGTACAATATGAATATGGTGGTCATTAAAAAATAATATTCCAACCTATTCGATAAAGCACTGACACCCACGTTGCAGGTGGACCCGTAGCGGATTTATACCGCAACATTCAATAGGAACCATTGCCGAACAGGGGATTATTATTCAGTTGTAACATTTGTGGAACTTTTTAATATTCCACTTTGGCCATTCAGCCTGCACTGCACACATAATATTCGATGGTTGGTTCAATAAATACAAATGAAAGGATTCAAAGCTGGACGCGGCGCGGGATAGACAAAGCTATACCCAGAAACCGAACTCGGATATTAGCGGGTGCAATACATTCAGTCAGCCCGATTATTAAATTTCATCCGCTTATTGAGTGTTTCTGTACAATGTGATGTTCGATGCTGTATTTCGTATTGGAAATGCATCGTTAATTAACACTTGCTAATTGGGAAATATCATTTACAATTCATTCGAATTGGAATAACATGCTGTTTATAGAGAGTTTATATTTGAAATACCAAATATGAACAGTTTTTGAATCTCAGTATTGTACCAAAACGTTAAAATTATTATATCTAGTATGTTGTAAAATATCCATGGCGGTCCCGTATCCATAATGCCTCCAAGCATTATCGACGGTTCTCAGACCCTGCAAGTATGTCTGAATTGAAGTGTTGAGAATCATCAGCTGTGTTAGGTCTTCTGTACGATTAAGTGACAATATTTGCGCCTGAAGATTCTCTGAAGATACGATAGCCCTCAAATTCAAAAACTTGTCTGACCAATGTTATGAAGGTGCTCACATGCCTACAAGTCATCCGTCAATATCGGGTCGGGAGTACATTGGCAAGGGCAACAGCGTATCTTATACTCAGTAAGTGTAATTACTATTGTCAAATGTCACACATGTATGCTACACAAAATACGTCAAGATATTTATGCGTTTCTAAAAAATATGCAAAAACTAAGTGTTAACGCAACTATGTTTTAAAATATTTGAAAGAGGCCATCGTGGGCAAAACACCTTGGGCAACGTCTTGGGCAAAATCAGAAGTGAAGGTTGAAAATTGACTGCGACACCATGACTTGTCCGAACCCGTAGTTTCATAAACTTAAGGGATATATTTGCCTCTTTTAAAACTACCATTTTCAAGATGATAAACATTAAGTGAGTCAAAATTAACGCGGCACTGTATCGAATATGTCGCGAACGTCAGTCCGTATGAGTTTTAAGGGGCTATCAAAAATCTCAAGAGCAATAATGTGCCGCGAGATGATGAATTCATAACTAAGGTCTTAATAGCTTAGCTCGTATATCTAAGCCCCACAAATATTAGTAAAAATCCTATATCTACACTCATGTTGCCTATTCGAATGAACTAATTCTATTAGAAACAAGTAATATTAACTTAATCAATTAATAACTGACTGATAGTTATAAACTGATTAAGTGAGTGATGGTTTTGATTTGTTTAAGCGATCCTAAAAAGGAGTCTACAGTCCTTTTCAGGAACGATTCGATAATGTAAGCCGCGGAAATCATTTGGTTTAAAACTACATATTATATGGCAGCTGTTATGGAATCCAGACTGTATTCTTCGCCACTAATAAACATAAAATAAAACATAATAAACAAATTTATCGGACATTTTTACTCAAATTACCACAATTTTGTATATATTATAATTATGGGGCTATGTACTACTTGAATTATTCCACTTCAGTTTGTAAAATATTCTACGTCTAGATCAGTTAATGTGCATTTCGTCATAATTAAAACAAATTAATCCATGTCTCTGATACGCATAGCATTTCCAAACAATAACAGGATCTATTTATATTTTAGAAATATTTACTTACATCCTCAGTGAGATCATCATCTTCAAAAGCAGAGGACAGAGGTCGTCCACGTTGAGCGCGTGCACCCCTCGAGTCGAAAAGTTCATCCACTGGAGTGTCCACATCATCCAAGGCGCTCCTGATCCTGTTTTCCACATCAGACCTGATGCGATCACGTTCAGGTTCCTTGACCAAGGGTACTTTGCCGTCTAATCTATCGAGGACTGGGCGGTAGTAGCTCTCGCCTTTGTTGTAGTTGCAATCATAGACGCGTGTGCGCCTGCCTCTACCTACGCGGCTCATCTTGTTAAAATACCTGGGAATGGAAATGAATTATATTTATGTCATATGCTTACTATATTAAAGTAAATAAAGATGCTCTCAAAAAAAATTTGAAGTCATTCTCAATTTGAATTATGTTACGTTTTTAATTTAAATGTAGAACTGTAAATTTCGAAGTGAATGTTACATTTATGTTTTATAAATAACACTTGCCATAAATATATATACCGATAGTGTAATTTGTACTTTTCAATGTTGGAGTTCCATATATTACTAATTAGCTTTGAATTCAGTTATAATGATAACACAAAGTAAACATGGTCGATCATGAAAACCAACAACTAACTTGTCTGTTGTGCGTAGGCATCAATTGGAGTAATGATTTGTATACGGATTCAGAACACAATGAAACATGACATCGTATTTTCAACTCCCATAATGCTTTTGTAAACGAAAATTATTTACCAGTAAACAACTTGTATACGTATGCATGTGTATGCATATTATATATTAATATTTAGCTCGATAAAAACGCCGGAGGATGGTCTACGTTACTCGAACATCTTGCAACTCCCAGGATATTGAAAATGATTAGTTGCCATTATAAAATCAAGACGTATGTTGAAATTCAATTCACGTTAAGTCAAGATAATTGGCTGAACATTTGCAATTGGGTACTCGAAGCTCAAGATTTTAGAAATCCATTGAAAACATTCCCCCTTGAAATTGTTGCGATGCTCAATGTAAATTTATGATTACTCGTAATGTATTACGACTTTAGTTGTCTCGAAAACCGATATAGTAATTCATTACGTTTTTACGTTAACATTTATAAAATAAACGTCTGTTTGATTTCATTATCCATTAGCATCTCGTAAATTGTAGGTGACTTGCATGTAAAATTAACAAAGCCGTCACGGAAATAAAGATTTTTTAAACTTACTTTTTTCTTAATTGTCACCAAATTTTTCTACTTCTCTATTTCACTACATTTTGATTCATAAAAATTTTGACGGTCCTGCTAGACGCAGATTGCAGTAATTAATTTTGTCAATGTACGTTCTGTGATTCATTGAGTCGGTAAATTTCGGTATTTCTTTTCATGTCCCTTATACGGTTACTCCTAGTTTTGTTTTAATCGTTATTCCTATTTGGTTAGCTTGGCATTTCCATTTCGGTTTTATAACGAAATTGGTGTTTGATGAAAATTTCTGTTCACAACACACACAATTGTTGAGGCTACCTTTACGATATTCCAATTGGAAAATACCCACAATCATTTAGACAGTGATGTGCGGTCTGTTGAAATTTCAAAAAGCCTCTCTTCGTTTGTCATATTTACAGTGAAAATGTCACCCTCCTTTGCAATTTATTATAAATGATAGAGTCGAAAATTTTAATTACTTGGTGTTATATGTTAATATAGATCACATTGCTTTGTCTTTTTTGTGTGATGTTTTTTTTTAAGAAAGTGTTTAATCTTAACGATGTCGTAAAACCGTTGTTGCGATACACCGTTGAGGCGTCAGGGTTATGGCACACGTAATATCCTATTGCCATCGAAACAAAAACGTTAATCACGTGTCATGGACTAATAATAACGTTATAAAATATATAAATGTAAATCAAGGCTTAATTAAGGTTTTAAGGAAAACGGTATAGAGTGCCCAAATTCCTGTAGTAAATGTACGCGAGATACAATTGATGATACTCTGATTGTTGCCAAGGAATTTGATAACATTATATCATTCAAATATTTTACTTGATGCATGCTACAAAACTCAATCGATTACATTGCACGAACACGAGCCATGCGGAGTGTTGAGATTGACATTTATTCGATCAGTTAGTTAATTGACTAGTCCCTTCTGATGGATGATCTTCTAGAAACGCGTGCGGCGCACCGTAGTACAATTTCAAAATAGATATCGCAAACATTCGATATGGGGATATTTTTAGTAACGAAACCCGGTTTTTGTTCGTCTGACAAGTGAGTATTGTGATATGCACTCAGTAAACGTTGAACGGCACAGCTAAAAATAAGCGCGCTTACATTCAAAGTATAACTCGAATCCGATTTGCTTGAATATTGCTATTTATGTTAAATATCTACAATATTTAATTAACACTTAACGCACAACAAACAGTAGCAGATTAAAAAAAATGTTTTGTATACATCGTTCGCACAGCAGTAATGTATGGATTAGTGAAAATAATTCGCAAATGTGGTATAGAACAGGGTCTAGTATAAAACAGAGTGCAATTGGTAGTAGATTCAATCACTGACCTGGAGCGTGTACAGGCGGCGAGAAAGCGGATAGGACTGGGCCTACGGGCGGCGGCAGAGGCGGCGCGCGCGCAGCGTGGGCGCGACTATGTTTAACCGTGAGCCACACAGAAATAATACTGACTTTTGTTCCCAACGATTTCCTACTCGGAACAGCAATATGACCACCATTATGTCGCTTCTTTGGTAATATATCTCATTTGTTTCAGAACGACGCAACATATGTATATGTCCGTTATGTAATGTATATGTATGTAATGTATGTGTATGTAATGTGTCCGTTAACATTAAAAGTTCAGTCAAAACTAAAGTGCGCACGAGATTCCAGCAGCTGCAATTACGTCATTTGCAAATCTCAAAATACAATATGATTTATAGATGTGATGAAAGATAATTGAATGAAGCAAGAATATTCCATCCGAACACACTACATCCGTAACATAGTAAATTAAAGGCAATGTCATAATAAACTTGTTCAATTTCACATTGTACCTTTATTTTAGTAACCCCGACAAACTTCGACTAATGGAAGATCAAAGCATAAAGGTGGAAGGCAGTTCAATTTGACAAAATATGATTATACAATGGACAGTATTTTGGCTGTCGATTTCAATGCTGGATCTATCTGCCTTATTGTTTACGTATAACAAACGCTCTGATGTGCTGTTTCCATTGTTTTAGCCGTCAACCTTGATAATCCTCGCAATATAGATGTACATATATTCACACAAGGCTGTAACTATTTATAAGTCTATTAATTAACTGCCTCTTTGGTGGAGTGGTTGCAAGCGCAAGTGCTTATCGAGAGGTTCTAGGTTCGATTCCCGAATCGGATTCTATTACATTATTCTGACTTAGATTTTCTCGTTCAAATTTATAGTAGCGCGTCGGCATAAACGCTACTGTTGAAACGTGGATTTGTACTAAATCTTCGGGGATTACAAGCATGATGTTATAGGTATACTTTATTCATATTTAAAAAACCTTAACAAAATATTGTGTCCGCATTTTAAAATTAAGTTTTTATGTTTAATTCTTGATTATAAATCACAATAACATGGTGATGCCGTAAATTGCTTGTAAATCTTACTAAGATGAGTACTGAAATTGAAATGTTTGCTTAAGCGAATGTTTAATTACATAATAAAAGATTAGACTCGTTCAGCAGAGCAGAGAGCAAACTTGTGGCTTGTTCAATTACGCTGAAAAAATCCCGACGTGAATGTGCAACTGGGTCCTGAATTAAGCTAGAAAAAATCTTTGGCGCTTATGATTGCACAGGACGTTTGTCCTAAAACTTAAATAAAGCAGTTCATATTAAATGGAAAATAACTTAGAACAGTGAAAGTTTCTTGGGAATTCAAACATTATGCCATCCGACTACGAGTCAGAATTCTAGGCCACAAGGCTAATGTTATTATGACATTGTTACCTCATTGCCTGCTATTGTAACTGTATTGCGGGGTAGGCAGGGAGCACCGAGTAGAAATATCTATATCTTTTACAGATTTGCCGCGCGTCTCCTACATACGACTCTTCATACATCTATGTATGTATATAATGTACGTCGATTTCGATTATACATTTTGAACCAATGTGACTTTGTTATGTATTTAATATATATTTCTATTTTCGTTATCCTCCAGACTGATGTCAATGGAAACGCGTCCGACTCGTACAAAACTATTCAATGCGAATGGAAGTCTACCCTCGTTGGAATATGAACGGTAAATTATCAAGTTTGTCTGGGTTGTTTTAGTCCGCGCTGTGCTAGCCTCAGAAAGTTATTGTTAGACTCGTAGTTTTTATTTAAACGGTTATGTCGTTGATTTCATAACGAATAATTAATAATAATAATAAGTTTAAATTTTTAATTTATTTCTTGTTTTATACTGAGTACCTACTATAAACATTGTTTTATTAAGTAAGTAAGATTTCAGGAATTGTTTGTCTATTTTTATGCATAAAAGGAAGACAAATCTTAGAATCACTATCGGTAATAATTATGATAAATAACATCATATATTACGTCATAATTAAAGCAGTACTTAATTAACAGACTGCCAATATGAATGCACGCTTTCATGAAGACGTATTTATAGCGTCTGCTAGCGTGTTAAATTCACTAGGAAATAGTGCTCGTATTTCAAGAGAAAATAAATTGTAAGGAATTCATTGAATGCTCATTAATTTGCCAACTTCAGAAATTAACTATGTATTAGTATTTAAGTTTTATTTAACTTGTATACGTTTCGCACATACTTAAATATGCAATGACATGCAAATTCGACCTAATTATTATAAATGTATGGTTATTAAGAATACAACATGAAGTGAACAATAACGCGCAGAAAAGTATTGTAAGAATATAAAAGTATATTTTCTTACAGTTAAAAGTTAATTTTTTATAACACTACAGTCCGGAACATCAACGACGTGTAGGTACATATGTACGTGATTTAAGCATTTAATTATTATTACGTAAACCATAATATGAATGGTGCCGTCGATAGTTTTACCATTCTCCCCTGTTCATTAGGGTTCCACGTTTTAAAATCGGTTACGCACCTTTGATTGCGTTTATTTTATGTGCGTTTTTTATATAAAACATAATTTGCTGTAATGGTGACAGAAAATAACGCGATACCCACCTGCACTTCTTGTTATATTCATAATGAAGTTTGTGTAAAGTGAAGTTTGTGTGAAGTGATGTTAGTGTGAAGTGAAGTTAGTGTGATGTGAAGTTTGTGTGAAGTGAAATTTTTGTGAAGTGAAGTTTGTGTGAAGTGAAGTTTGTGTGAAGTGAACTTTGTGTGATGTGAACTTTGTGTGAAGTGAACTTTGTGTGACGTGAGGTTTGTCGACTCGTACTTCATAAAGATCACACATAGAAGTATTGATCATGGTAATGATGTTATGACAGTGATGATAGAAAAAGCAAGATTTTATTTTATTTTATGTTATTTATTTTATTGGTTCACTAAACTGGGCATTATACTATCAAAAAAATAATCATATATACGTCTAAATAAATGGTACTTATGTACTTGCTCCAGGACAGAAACTATTAATTTTAAACAATCATAATATGTACGAGTATATTCAAGTAAGTTCAAGTTTTTTCTCACACGAAGTGTTAATGGAACGTAAACGTAATTTCCGTTATAACGTGAGTGCTAACGTGCAGCTTTAAATGCAGATTAGCGCTTCGACGCAACGGTTCGTCTCCGCGGTAAGGCGTAGATAAGGATGCATTACTTGAATAGGTATGTTATTTATAAAAAAAAAACGTGAAATATGTTGACTAGTAACTGGGATCAGTAATTACAACTTAAGAGTAACATGCCGTTATTTGATTGAAATATATTTGAAATGAGCATTTTGTTTGACGTCCTAAATAATGTCAAATTTAAACAATTTTCATTTAATAATATTCAACTTGAAATTATTTTGTGTAATATTTTATTATACTGAATGTGAAGTCAACGTTAAACAGTTAAATGTTTTTATTAGAACACGTTACAACATGCTTGTATTTCCCCGAAGTGGCAGGCAGAAATGTGTATTTACCTACATTACTTCATACCATTACCTAAATTATTTCTTATCATCTAATGGGGGTAAGCCTATTGCTATGCACCGAACACAAATCCACTCCGTGCTGGTATTGGTAATTTCAAGTTAGAAAAATCCAATGACATTTTGTCCGACCCAGACATCGAACTCAGGGGCCTCTCCATCAGCCGTTGCGGTTGCAAACACTCGATCAACGTGGCAGTAAATTTTTTCATTTTCGTTAAACTAAAGCTGTTTCTTGAATCATCATTATTTTCATTCAGAACTCATAGTATTGTATTTTAAACAGGCACATTTTTTTTTCTGCCTCGTTGGTCGTATTGATTGCAAGTGCGACTGCCGAACGAGAGGTTCTGGGTTCGATTCCCAGGTGGGGTACTACTAAATTTTCAAATTTAGATTTTCTAGTAGTGGCTCGGAATCTGGATATGTGCTGGGTGTATGGCAATAGGCTCACCACCTATTCCATAGTGGGACGTAAACGTTACTGGTAAAACGTGGAACTGTTCTACATTCCTCTGCCTATCTCTTCGGGGATGACAGGCGTGATGTTACGTTTTCACATTATTTCTTCATAAGATTGGCTAGGGGTGGCCGTGATCCGATCACATAAAAAGCGAAGATACATCCAAAGATGGAGCCAGCATGGCTAGGAGAAGTCCTAGGGTACATGAGGCTGGAAACACAACGCTGGCAGAGTGTTCTAACCCTTCGCCGTCTGGATAAGAAATGTGGAACCAAATTATTTCGTTTTGCCCACTACGATTATATTGATTGCAACAAAAAAAAACAATCGAACCAACTTGCCAAAAACATTAAAAGTCACTTACGTCAGCTAATCGAATGGAATAACACGTAGTAAATCAAATATTTCCATTAGACATACCTATACTAATTTCGGTTATATTACCATCCGTTGTTAATCATAGCGCCAGTGGGATTGTTGGATATACGCCAGTTTTTCACTTTGCGTTGCGGCTAATAAATGTTGCAACATAATTATAATGTACGTAGGTCCAAAACTGTGAAGTTGTTTACACGCGAAGGAAAATCGACATAACTTGAAAAATATAAAGATGTATCACATAAAAAACAACGAACACAAAACAAAAATAAGAGGTAGGTTTAATAATGTATAAATTTTAGACGTTAAATTATAATTCCGGCTAAAACAATTATGTCTATTTGCCAAAGGCGTCATAGTATTACGGAGAATTTGCGCTGCGTCATTCATGCCGCTGTCATCAAGTGTGTCGAGGTGGACAGAGCTGTACAGGCTCGACAGTGTAAACTCCATCAACCACGTCCGGAGTATTGGCATGATTCAGTTACACAGTCAATCAATCAACAAACATAGAATATGCTCGAAACACCTAAGACAAAATATAGGTATTAATAACAGTTCATTTTCGTATACCCCATTAAAATTAATTGTGACTTGTGCCAGTTTTCCCAATAATTGAAAGATTCTACGTAACTCTTTTATTATTACAATTACCCTAAATCTTAAATAAAATATTTTATTAGAGTAGATGCATTAGTAATTTAAAGAAAACACTGAGAAAATTATTAACAATGCAAAACCTGAAAATGAATATAATAATATAATAGTATCTAATAAGAACGAGATAAAATAAATTATATTTTTTACATATAAAAGTAGTGCCTATGTGTAATATGTGTATAATAGATTAACTATTAATTTTTAGTTATTACCTTCTTACATTTTTATTACAGTTTACTATTATTTGTTCTACAAGTACACAGTACATAATGTCTATAGTACACAGTACCGTCTTTATTAAAATCCACTTAATTCTATATACATAGAAATCAACTTTATACACAAAATATAACTACTGAAATTAAGACGTAACCGGAGTTAAGAAGAGGAAAATTGAATACATGGCAGTTAATTCTAAACAATACAATAAATTATGTATTGACTGGACATAATAAAAAAATTTAACGCAAAGTTAGCTATAAGAAATAGGAGTATTTTATTCTCATATAAAAGTATATTATTAATGGTGGTCTACATTACATAAGCGACACAATCAATACAGGTATAATCCGGGTTCCAATAAGCTATGTTATAATGTGAAGAGATTTGGATACACCTACCGTTTTGATGAAATGTTACAAGCAGATTATATCCATGATACTATCATGAGAAAGCTTATTTGCTCACACTAATACAGTTATAAGTATTTGTAATACCGTTATGAGACCCAACAGTTTCAAAGTTACGCAAAGCATCCATTGGAGCCGAGGAGTGTGCAGGGCAAATTTAATGCTAAACCTCCTTCTACAGTTCACACCTAAATTGCAACTTTGTAATTAATGTCTCCCCGCCTATGAGCAACTTGGCTGTTTTGAACATATTTCATATAACATTTATTAGCCGCAATGCATAGTTAAAAACTAGTGTGTATCAGATAATCCCACTGGTGGGATCCTTAACAACATATACGATCGTATTAATATAATTCATATTAATGTGCATCTAATGGAAATATGAGGAAATTGTTTAGGGCCACGATTCAATGCATTGCAGTTAAGAGAATCTATTCGAACAACTGTTTGAAAATAACCTTTCTCTCACTGTTAATTTATGCACGAACCAGGGAATTTTATATACCTACAGTTACAATTTATACCTATCTACGTACGTACGTACCTACGTATTCGTACCTATGTACATACTCGTATGTCATTTGCGGATTTCATTGAAAGCTGTACTTACGATAAGCCAATTAGTGTATGGTTCAACTCTCCTGTAGGGAAATTCGTTGAAATTCTAGCTTTGTGGAAGTCAGATTACTACTTGTATATAACATCACGCCTGTAATCCCCGATGACGTAGGCAGAGGAGTGTAGTGTACTCCCGAATTTCACCAGCTATGCTTATGTCCAACTATGGAATAGGTGGTGAGCCTATTGCCATGCACGGGGCACGTATCCAGAATCAGAGCCACTACTAGAAAATATAAGTTAAGAAAATCCAATAGTGATCGATCCGGGATTTGAACCCAGGACCTCTTCGATCGGCAGTCACCAGTCGCGTTTGCAATCAACACGACAAACGAAGCTGACATTAATATTTGTACTTTTAATAGATATCTGAACATGTTTTTACTGAAATTAAATCTCTGATATTAAACATAAATGTGTTTATCTGTTCTGAGTATTTTATACAAGGGCCCAAAGAAATTAATTTTAAAGCAATCGGCTCTGGCTTACTTTACAACGAGATTAGTTTAAACGATGTCGCTGCACGTAATAAAATTGACAAGTGTAAACTTGTAAAGTATATCTAGAACTTTCCCAAAGCATGTTCGTACGTAACGCTCAAATATAATTTTACATTGGCCCGGTAAAATATTAATTCAAACGGATCCTTCTCCAGGTTATGAAAATAATATTCGGGATAACGAACGTGCTGGTGGTGCGCTCAAGGAGCTTGCATGTGTAACGCTGTCGGTATTCCCACACCATTATCATACGTCGCGAAATATTGTTCCGTGTATTTATGACTGAACTCCTAAATGGCTGGACCGATTTTTATGAAACCTTGTGTGCGTGCTTAAGTTGATTGGAGAATGGCATGAATTCACAATTTTATCGGATAGAAAATGTTTTTTTGTTTAATCAAATTTGAAATCAAATTATATATATGCTTTTGATTCGCAAAAGTATAATGATATACTAAAAGGTATTGTAATATCGACTTCTGCTTGGGCGAAGCCGCGGGCAACTGTTATTATGTTATACATATGTATATTATATTCTAACACTCCTTGCAACGGTCGCCTGGTAAACCGGCTCAATATGTTTCATTTAATACAGATATCATATATAAAATTTTCTATTAATTAAATATTGTTAGCCATCGTTAAATGTTGTATATTCATATAAAAATTACTTTTACTATGTTATCCAGGTAAACTTATTCATGATAGACCGTGCTAGTGAGTTTTTCAAACTGATATTCAAACTCGCTGTAGAAATCTGGTACGCAATCCTACCGTCGTTCAATTATTCCCGCAAATCATGATACAGAAAAATACAGAAAAATGATATCGCTTTAGGCATTTATGTCAACTGTTTTTAGCAGTACCTACCCCTTATATCATAGAGAGAGGGTGGAAAGCCCGCACGTGAGCAAAACATGGTTGGAAGCGTGCCTTTATATAACTGCCCTACAATGTACTCATTCCAGAGCTATATTTATTTTGTTATTACTCATTTTGAAACCCGCCTTCTACAATGTCATTTAAAACAACAACATATTTCCCCGTAGATGTAGGAAGAGGAGTATATTACCTATTCCCACATATCATAATATGTTAATTTATACGTGGATTACGGGGTGTGCCTATTACAATACATTCATTAAAACAATACGATATACGAACATTATGTGGGGTGTGTAAGTCTATTGTTTTTACATATATTCCGCAATGCTGCATAGAATTGGCGTACTTACTTAAAAATCAATAAAAAAAATGTTGCAATACAGACGATTTAGAAAAAAAAATGGTTTTGTGTAATTATTAAAAGCATATGGTAAATTGAAACTCGTTGATCATGAAATACTGATGTTCAAGATTTTCAAGCAATTTCAAGATTTAGTTAATTTGATATAGCGATCCAAGTGGGTCGTCGCTTGCCCGAAGAGCGAAGTGGCTGTCGTGACACGTTTAGCTCCCTTTACAAGATAATGCAAATTCATAGAACAGATAGTTCCGAAAGGAAATGGGGGATGATAAGCGCGGGTTCTCTGGCACTCAAAGGAGTTTGGCTTTGTGAACCTGGCTTGAACAGACTGTGACCCGATGTTAGTAAATCTTAATATACAGACTAGCGAAACTTACATCAAGTTTTGTAGCACACATAAATATAATAATACGTGCATTTTTATTAGTGAAATGAAATTAGTACATGAAATTAGTTTTCAAAGAAAACTCTTATCTTAACCACTTTTGAAATTTCAAACTTCCAAAATTATTCCCAACTTTCTGGGATGTTTTTTTATATGTAGTGTGGTAAAGGGACACCGGCGCGTATGGACATATTTAACACCGAAGAAAGATCGATGCGTTGCCGGCTTTGAATAAGAGCTCTCTTTTCGCTTTTTTGAAGAAACCCATGTCATAGTTTACCGAAAAAGCCTCATATGGAAACTCACTTCACATGTTATACATACGTAAGTGATAAGAACGTGAAAATGAAAATCGAATCGAGGAGCGTCTTGTCCAGTCCTTGAGTCCAGCTCATTAGGATTTAATTTAAATTCAACACAAAAAGTCAAATCATTTTTAGAGCACTTATCATTTCATCACCATTAGTACGAATGAATCATTCTTAATTTTTTAAATCTTAGAATTATGAAAGTGTTTTCGCTGACAGAACTGCAGCGACCTATTTGCTTAACCACTCGGGAAGACCATAAGATGGTGACTTTACAAGAACAAAGAATTTAAAGATATCTAGGTTCACGGGGGGTTAGTGCAAGTAGTAGTCAAGTTAGTGCTATAGGCCAGTGTCACTACGGTCACCCCTTTTAGGAATCGAGTATAGCAGCACAACCGTCCACAAAGATTATATAATTTACATTGCACTATGAAAACCTGAAAAAGCAAATTAATCAACTTGCACGATTTCAGCACAAACATCGGAATCCCATCGGGTTTACTTGACATTTTAACATCAAGGGATAATCATATTTTGTAATATTATGCTGAATACTACATTATAATGAAGCTCTTACGTCAAGGGATAAAGTAATGGTGTAACACCTCCACCATCATGAGCTGATTTGGAGAAAAAATGGCAACGAGAAGGTTACCTACGCCGTGTGAATGAGTCATCCAATTTTCATAAAATTGGAAGATACGAACAACAGTAGTAGCTTGCTTTTAGAACGCTCTGCCTGCGTCTCGGTTTCCATACACATTAAATCTAGAACTCTTCATATCAAGGGTGAAAAGGCTTTTACTAGGCAAGTGTACTGCATCTTAGGACGCATCATCAGGCGGGATTTCGGGCAAACCCTAGTCTTTAGCATTATAAAAAAAAGTAACTTCACACCTGTAATCCCCGAAGAGTAGGCAATGTAGAACATTCCCACGTTTCACCGGTTACTTATTAAGTCCCACGATGGAATAGGTGATGAGCCTATTGCCATATACCGGGCACATATCCAGACTCCGAGCCACTACTAG
>DWDW01000225.1:0-16588 GCA_018245635.1 Mimoniades versicolor eupheme | reverse complement strand
TACTAGAAAATCTAAATTAGAAAATTTTTAGTAGTGCTCGACCCGGGAATCGAACCCAGGACCTCCCGTTCGGCAGTAGCACTTGCAACCAACTCGACCAACGAGGCAGTCGTAAAATAAGAAAAGAAAAATAAATCAATATTACTTAGTTTACTTAGTTTCTATTATATAGGCTTACTGTGATGTTTAGTTTCATAACATTCATTTTTTATTATTCAATCTGTTTTGTATATTTACCGATATTTTTTTAAGTAGGAGTTTAAATATTTAAGGAGTAACTTGCTGCGGACAGAGGTAACGCTAATTAATTGGTCGATACAATGGTTGAGATCGAAAATACTTGTCATCATATCCATGCCGATAGCTATCCAGGTTGTCATTGTAAGGTACCAAGGGTGGAAGTCCTTAAAAGTTACTTAAGACAAGGTTGAGCTAAACACATATACTCAACAGATGATAATGGACTGTTAAAGAAATGAAATGATTAATAGAGACAGTAGAAGAAAAAGGATTATGATACTTGAAAAGTGCAAAAAGAAAAGGGCTAGGAAATAAAAGCTTTTAATTAAACAATTGTTTGTTATTGCGTTGTTTTATTACGCACCACGTTGAATGTCTTATAAGTAGGCAAAGAGCAGGAGCCGCCAAATGACTAACCCGTTGGTGCAGTGGTGAAGCTGACTGTTGCGCCAGGGATCGTGGGTTTAACTCCCACCAGGTTTAAACATTTGTGTGATGAACACGAGTATTTGTTCTGTGTCTGGGTGTAAAACAAATATCTATTTAAGTATATATTTGTAACAATATATGTAATTTATCATCCGTCTGGTTACCATACCACAAGCTCTCTTGACGCTTAGTTTGGGATCAGATGGCCGTGTGTGGAGGTGTTCCGAAATATTACTATTATTATCCTTCTTTAGAAACATCCTTAGACCTGACATGCGCCTTCCAAATTCATCACTTTTTCATTACTCTTCATATGCGGAGGCGGGTTTCGAAGACGTCTGAATCCCCCATCAGTCAGTATCTGACCTTTTCGATTAAGATAGGTGAGCCTCAGTCCTCCTGGCCACCTGCGAATGCGAATATAATACGAATGTTAATACATTCGCATTATGTCAGATTTTAGCGTCGTAACATTGCATTAGTTTATTGGAACCAGACGAATCATTTATTAGTGCATATATTCCAAAGTTTCATAATAATAATAGATACAAATACAACACATAATAGAAATAAGTTGAACAATAACCACACCCAATGGTATGATTTAAAGTTTTTTCCAACCGTTTTGTAATACTGTTCACATTCTTACGTAATATTATGCAAATTGGATGTCAAAGTTTTCGGGGCAGAGTCTCCCAGCAGGTGCCGGCACCAAATTTCTGTGGCAACTCATTAATATATTGTTGACGTGTGAAACCCATTGTTGAAATTGACTTTTTTGGGTTGCTAATCGATTCTTGCCGCATTCTTTTTTGGAATACCTATTGTTAAGGAAAAATAATGATAAGTTTATCAGTAATAATAATAATTACTGGTCTTTTATAGGTATAAACACTTTTGCAATGCTACGTTAAATTTAAAAGTTAAAGCACTATTAGATATTGTGTCATATAGGTAATTTAATTTCAAGCAAATTTAAATACTGATTAGTATGTCAAATTCCCTCTAATCAATTAAATATGAAAAAAAAAATTAGATAGGTACTAATATTTTGCCGACTGTTGAAAAATATTACAAAAACTGAATCCGCTTCAATTTTTAATGAGGCAAATGAATGGATGACTAGTAATTTATACATCATAACAAAAGAAATTCCCATATTTTTCGATGATAAGCACGACATTCGAGCGTTTCTTCCAAATGTTTGCTTACGGCTTGTACATAAAAAGGGCATATTAAATTTTGTTAGGGGACGTCCCGAAGGAAACACAAACAAACAAGGAAGGATGTTAATCTAAAACTATTTGATGTTCTTACGCTTTGAACATAGTATTTGTTTATATGCAGTGTATTTTTTGAAGGTAACATTAAGACCACCGCACACATCGGACCTAGCTTTAAAAAAGTGTACGTAAAATTTTACTACTAGAGCCAAGTTTACAGTGTGACAAGTCTGTTTTAGTACGCGACATGACAGTGTATCTAGAAGTGATGGAACAGTGTAGAGCAGCTTTTGCACAGTAGAACAATGTTTTACATCTCTTTACTTACGTACATTGAATGTTAAGAAAGAAGAAATGGAGATAGAAACAATAGCTTGAAGGAATGTTTACACAATTACCCCTTATTATTTCGCCATGTGTATGTTGGCAGAGAATAGTAAACAAAGTGGTATGTTGAAGGGATTAATAAGGACGTGGGATGCAAATATGTGTCTATTAATGTGTACCCGTTAATTTGGTATGATAAAGAATGGAAATTATATTGCAAAATACGAGTATGTGGCATATATGAATGTGGATGGAAATGTGAAGGCAAACTTTGTAAAAAGTCGATTTTCTCGGTATTTGATGCGAATTAAAAGGTGATTCCAAGTGATCCCGGCCATATGTTAAATTAACGCGTAACAATAATACAAAAATCCAAAAGTTAATTTGTAATGGCTTATTGATAACAAGGAAAAAATTCAGCAAAGTTGCGTCGCGTTTGCAGTGTTTGAATAAGAATTGTCTTAGGAATACGAGGCGGAATAAATGTTTGTCAATAGGCGCAGTCCCTGTACCATGGCACGTGTACCATAACTGGTGGGAAGTGGAAAGACTACACTACACTCCTTGGGGAAGCACCCGGGCGATAGTATGTTGTGTCATCAAGTTTATTTCTGCGTGACATTTTATACCTGACACCATTTAGACATCTGTTTAAGTGCTGAAATATCAACATTCCGCTCCGCCACTCCGCCCATTAAGTCTATGCACTATAGCTAGTTAAAGACAAAATGTAAAATTTAAAATAAAAGGAAGGTATTTAGTAAATAATTTAAATGTTATATAAGCACGAGTTTTACGGAGTCTTGTAGGACCAAGTCTATTTGCGCTGTTTAAATAAAGTCTCGTTTATGTAGGTTTTCTAAATAAAATTTAATACAATAATACATAAATAAGTAATAATACATAATACACAATTAAGTAACATGCTAAATAGGTACTAATATTTTGTAGATATGTGCGTGATTTTAATATATTATAGTTTGCTATGTGTCCAATATATATTATTTCTTTATGTATTGAAAGGAATAATATTCGAAACAATTTACAGTGTATTAAAATATTTTAAATTTTTACTAACTGAAACAGAACGTGTTACGAGAAGTTTTTATGAGCTGTTATATCTACATACAAATATACTGCATAATAACAAATAAATATGCTTATGTTATGTTTTGGTGTTGTTCGAGTACGAACCTAAGTCTATTTGTAAATTTTGTAGCCTGCGTTTGAAATAGCCAAATTGCACACTTTAACTGCGCGAGTCTTCCCTGTTTGATCTCCTTTTCATATACATCTTAGTATTGTGTAATATTAAACGAACGTAATCAATCAAACATAATGTCTTCATATGTAATTCGTATAATAAAATAACTAAGTATGTATTGTGTAATACAAATAGTTCCCGAGAGAAACCATCTATCTTACTCGTATATGACGTATTTCTAACAAATATTTGTATTGAAAATTGATTACACGCTGCAAGTAAGGAATAGGTTGGAAAAGGTCACCTTTTCTACAATCCAATTGAATGTACTTACATACGAAGTCAATGTGAAAATTTCTTCAATTAATCTTAAATTTTATTAATCTTAACTAAAATTATGCTTCAACCGCTGTTTTTATAGCGGATTGTGCACATAACTTAAGGATATTTGAATGTAACAACGAACGAAAATCTATTTGATCCTAACAAAAAAAAAACGATCTTTCGAATACCACAAAGAGCACGAGCGTCAAATTCAAATAAAAATACAAAACCGTACGGCTCGAATTTCCAGCCATTCTCAGAATTGTTGAAGTTGCGAAATATTGATACCTCTAATATCTTGATTCGTCTTATCCTTTGTAATCGCAAAGACGGTTCGGCAAACGCCCGATCAGCTAATCAGCGAGGCTCGAAGCGATTGATCGTGAGCCGCTAACAAGCACCGAGTGAGGTACTCATTTAATTTGAATACAGTTATTTTACCAGCACGTTTCTCTGACACGCCTCCGAGTTATATTTACACTTGGCGACCACGATGGCTTACAGATCACCAAACGCGTATGTATCTATTACATGTGTTTAAAAACAAATGTTTTATTTAATTACGTATGATACCTAAATGATTTTATAATTAATAATTCAATGATAATATGAGTAGGTTATTTTAATTTTCTTTATATACTTATAGGATTATAACAACGCAATGATTATTCGTGTTGTTATAATTCCTTTTGTGATTAGTGGGTATGTATTTATAGTTAATATTTCTTTATCTAAGGAAAAATGTATTCCAAATAATTTAAAACTTTATATTTTTGTTGTTCGATACGCATCCCGTAGCATCACGCCTGCAATTCCCGAAGAGGTAGGCAGAGGAGTGTAGTATGTTTCACCAGATACTTGATCGTTTAACATTCGTACACAACATAATTCGTTCGTATTTTGCACATTATACGATAAATATTTGTAGAATATTTAAACATCGTTATTTAAATATTTTCATAGAGCCGTCGTCGGGTCGTGATCAACATATGGAACCTCGCATTCTCAACGTGCCCGTTCGATTGCGCTAAACGCCCCTTTGATTCAAAACATAGCGTTGGTCCAATCATGGTGTTGCCATGCAAAAACACATTTGCACGATCAGAAAACTATTCGCGAAATTAGCGATACACACTCCACAGGCGCGCGGCAAAAACAGGGCACATGGTTTTGTGATGATCGGGAACGGGCGTTACTAACACTTAATTCATTATCCATGGTTGTGAGTTTGACAGGTGGTGCGTGATACAGCTCCGTCATTGGTGACCTCAGACGCCCATTGAACTTATGTCACAAGTCAACGTGACGTCAAAAAGGAGTTACGTCATGACGGATAGGAGATCGACGCTCGTCAAACATTCCAAGCAGAGAGCCAATGACCCTAATTGCACTCTTACTCAGTCTTTTCTAAATGTTGATCTTATTAGGGCTTCCAATAAGTTCACTCTTGGATTATCATTTTAACGCTGACAAACACTGCGCCAACTGTGACAAAGACTGCGCCAACTGTGGCAAAATCTGCGCCGACTGTAAAAAAGAATGTTTTTTTATCAAAATCCAACCAGATGTTAGATAAACATCTTCTAGATCATTCGCTAGCAGTAAGTGACAAACGGAGAATGTTTCTGATATTCACTAATAGCGCTTGTATTTAACATATATGGCGCGCTCGCTTGCGCTGAGCCGGCCGGTACATTCAAAGGTGATTCAATTGCTATATTTTATGGCCATCGAGTACATTAATTTATATGCAAACAGTTCTGGTGAGCGTGTAACATCCGTGTATTCAAGTGTCGACACCGCGGTATCAAGGTGGCTCGGACGGCTGAGTACAATCTATGTATCGTACAAGACAGAGAGCGTGTTGTGGAAGAGTAATGTCTTCTTTCGGTTTACCATTTTATGTTGAACAATGGTCGTCTCGAAGTTTTATATTAAAAGATTATGTAATCCGGGTTAGTAATTTCAAATTTTTCAACTGACTTTTTGATATGTGCGGTATTGATATCAGTTGGATTAATTTGTAACTTCTTCTAAAAAAAAAAGTTTGGGACTATATTGAACTTAGTAATAAATTATACTTATATTTGGCACTCAGCAACGCTTGTAATCTTATATTGAAGCATGTGGTAGACTGATGTGTTGATTAAACACAGTCATTTAATGTACAATCTATAATAAAATAAATATAGTTTGTAATGTCAAGTATTATTATAATTTACTAACAATTTATTATTCTTATAACGATAAAAATGACATTTTGAATATGAAAACAAGAAACTTAATACGTATAAATAATATATTAAATATTAATACATATGACTAATTTCGCTAACTGTTAATAATATGAAACATTATGTAAGTAACACGTGGGCGAATTCGAATACTGTATTGTTATATAACAAACATTCTTCGTATGAACAGTTTGTATGCGCGAAGTTGCCGTGTCGTTACCGGCATAATAGTTCGCCGTCAATAACTATTCGACCAGCTTGTGTCAGTCATTCGCACGCGACAACTCCCTGTGCCCGTACTAACGGAAGTCACTTGAAACTCGAAAACAACAACTCACTGTAACTTGTCTTGCTAATGAATCATATTAAAAATCACAAATTATAAACTGACTTTATTATTTACGACTCATGAATGATCACATTCATTCGTTTTTGTAACAAATCGATTGAATAAATTAAATATCACGATTTCACACTTGAAAATCCTCTAATTGGTTGTATCATGTACGACTTACTCGTTTGAAATAATTCATTCAAATTAAATAATACTTTACAATAAAATTATAATGATAACATACCAAGTAACTTCATAGTTACTAGTAGTATCATTAGTACAATTAAGTTATACAAAAAAAAAAGACGTGATGTCTACGTCAATTGTAGGCTGTCTTATTGCGTAACATCTCATCATTGACAAAAACTTATACAATTTTGATTCATTTTCTATTTACCTTTTACCTTTTTTAATTTGAATCGCATCTTTTCGCCGAAATCATGACAGTGATGTCATGATTTTCGGCGTAATTCAAGCCAAGCAATTCAAGCATTCCTTCTTTTCGTTATTTGAAATATTAATAATATAATTACTAGCTCATATTGAACGACTTCAATGTTGATCAATTAAGGTTTAAATAATTATTTTTTGAATAATCAAAAGTGTAGTAATATCTTTAGTATTAACTGTGACATCGTGGTACCGGTCCTAACCGCCTTTGTCGTAGCAGTTTGTTAGTTAACAAATACTTGGTCGCGAACTTTGAGTCACATTGGAGGTCTGCCTTTGTCGTGTCGATATCAATTTTAATTGTATCAAGGGTGTGTCGACTCAAGAATAGAGTACCGACTGTTGCTTAACTTGTGAGCCTCACTGAGACAGTTGTGAAGCTTAATTTAGTAACTTAATCAAATACATCACAATAGCAAAGCACAATGTGTATTGTAGAGACGTATATATTTCTTATCATTGTAATGTATAGAGTATTTATGTAAAGTGAAAATCGATCTATAGGCAAAATTATGTATTGCAGTTATTTTTCTTAACATGTATATTTCTGGGGATTTTTACTCACAACTTAACAAGTTCTTTTGTAATTAAAATACAGCATTAAAAACAATTTCAGTCTGCTTTCACTTAATGTCAATTTGATAACATTTCATATTAAAAAAATATTTTCTATGATAGTCTTTGATTCGTGTTCACACTCACTATCCAATTGTTAATGAATTATATGTATATGACCCTAACACGGTAATAAGGTGTACTTTCTATTTTCGCGGTCTATTGGCATATATTTACTAGTAACAATACCTACCCCTTCAAAGCTAAACTATTGTACCATTAAACATATCACGAGTATCTGATGACATGATAAAATCATATGCCATGATTAAATATAGTAGCGACTTAAGTCACGTATCATTTAATCTTAAAGTGCTATGTGTCTGAAACCTGTAGTTTAATATATTACACTTTGTATGACGGGCGTGTGAACACGTAAGAAATCTTTAAAATGATTGTTTTGCATTAATTGGTAGGGCTTCAACGACTACAATAATTTTTTCTTCAATTATTTGTAATAACAAATCATCATCGTTGTCATGATCATATTTTTTTCCGTCAGCACTTAGAAAGCAGAAGAATGAATAAGACCACGTTTACCAAGCTAAGAACTAAGCAGATTTCGACTCCTTACAGACTGTGCTGCGTACAGTTTGAACATACACGTGTATACCTACATGTCTGTGTACAGGTATGTCTAGCACGAATTAATAACGCGTGTAATAATCACGTGCATCAATTAATCGTCCATAATTGAACGATTTTAATGTTACCAATGATTATAGATTGATAATGTACATAGCGCGTTTGAGATTTAGTATAAGCTTTAAGTATTCATAGCAGGTTAGTGAATAAATGACCACCTCAATACAAGCAGTAGCTGCTTGGTGATGTTATATGTTTCAATACACTCCTGCTGCGGAATGAAATCTACGAGATCCAATTGGTACTGGACATGAATCGGTTGGCTGAAATAACTTGTGATTGTATAACTTTTTTAATCAAATATTACACCGAACACAATATAATCGAATACTCTTTGTTACTAGTTTTATAACCGGTTTTGTTTCTCTAAATTTGCTTTAGTAAACTGCCACTTATAATTTAGAATTTATGCAAAAGATAATCAATAAATTATTTCGTAATAAATATATTATACAATAGGTACTCTGTTGGGATACGGAAAGCCATGAGTTACCAATCGTTACGCATTGTTCTTGAACGTCGCTCTGATGCCGGATCCACCCACTTCCCGCGCATTGTTTTTGTGTTTATTGCTATCACATTCATAATTGGTCAGCTACTACCCAAATGTGGACCGTCCCAAGCGGTGTAAGGGATCGAGTTACGACGTGCGGTTGTACCGAGTTTTACATACAATGTGTTGTGGGCGTTGTGGACATACTAGTCTTGTAACGCTGCTTCACTTGAGACTTTTATTACTGTGTCACCTGTTTACCTTATTGTATCACGCTTAATCCCTTACCAGGTAGGCCACGAGGACCAATTGCCACGTATGTCTGTCTGTCTGTCTATCTTCACCTGACTTGCTTCTTTTACACTCATCACTCGACCTTTATTTATTATTCTGGAATGTTACCTATAATGATTTGTTGATTTCCGTTTTTGGTTAGGATAGTATAGATATTTTTTTTATGGTTGAATGTAATATTTGTAAATGTCTTAAGAAAAAAAATTACATTATACTGTAAGTCAATTTATTTACTAAACATATGGAAATTTTGACATGTCGTTTCGTTTTTATTCGTTATATCAATCTTTGATACCTTGTACCCAAATTCGTTGATTATAAAAAAAATGCATGTCTAAAACTATTTTACTAGTAATTGAATGTAAATCTACTCAGTGTATAGCGCAGAATACATATATGTGTACGTACATTGTATACTCGAATCACGCCTGTAATCCTTGAAAATGTAGGCAGAGGAATGTAGTACACGCCCACGTTTTACCAGTTACCTTTACATCCCACTATGGAATATGTTGGGAGCCTATTGCCACACACCGGGTCCATTTCCAGACTCCGAGTCTCCACTAGAAAATCTAAATTAGAAAAATCCAGTAGTGCCCGACGACACGGGATTCGTACCCGGGCCCTCTCGATCGGCAGTCGCGCTTGCAACCAAAACGATCGACGAAGTTGTATGTATATCTTAAACTATTAAAAGCATCATGTATTTCGCAATACACGCCCGTATCTGCATACCACGTGATTTATCTTTTGATTATTTCGCACGTGAATGCCAAGCGCGTGCAATGAGTGCCATTAACGACTATCAGTATCAAGAGCCACAGGCGTGAATCGAGCTTGTTCGCATTTGTAAGATCCCTCACCACCCTTATAAGGTTGCGATTCAAGTGAGTTTGTTAGCCAGCTCGCCCTGTGTATTATTGCCAGTAATAGATGTGTATTAATTGAGCATTGAATTCTTCTTGAGAATTAAATTTGTTTATGATCCTGTGTCCTCTCGTACATAGAATATGCCAATTCAATTTTCTATGGTTCCGTGGTGTAATTGAGTACCGACTGTTTCTGGGCTGGATTGACGAAAGCGGAAGGTCTTGTCCTGTAAAATACGTCGCAATTCTTGTGTGTCTGTTTTGATTTTATTTACAAATGGTGCATTAATAAAATCAAATCTTACGTATCTGTTTAAAAAATGAGTATCTAATCAACTTTGCTTAGACAGACCGCGTCACACCGCGATGTGCCGGCATCAGGTTTGGTCGCCTCTTACGACACTCCGTATTCCGGCGCGGGGTCGGAGAATATATTCTTACTCCACCCTGACACAAAAGATGTTTTTAACTTACTGTTATTGTATCATTACGCTAGGATCGTTACGAGGTGTACAGAAATAACTGTGTTCCAGTCATCTGTATTCTTACAGACCTGATGTGTTTTTCTACATTTATTATTATACCCTTCATACTTGCACGGTACCGAATATTTCTGACTCCGCCATCAACCGGTAATTCAGCCTATTTAATCAAGATAGGTGAGTCTCGGTCTCCTTCGGCACCAATGGAACCATTTTAGGTGATAATTTGTGTATAAAATCACGCCAAATTCTCAGCTTAAACAATTTATGCACAAAGCTATATTCTATTCGTAACTGTACCACAAACGTTTCTTGTCGAAATCGAATCGGATATTTAAGGAGAATGGCGGGGAGAGAGAATTATGGTGATACAAGACATTTCTCACTCGCGCAACTATTCAAGCGCGTAAGTCGATTTCAGTGTACATTCGAAGTGTTCGAATTTCAAATATCAAATAAATTTTGAATCATTTTATGGAATCTAAAGAAAAATATCGTATCTTCTTTATTTTCGTTCGTGCTTTCGTAGGAGGGGAGATGTTGGAAATCCTAGTAATCGATATTATTATTTCTGTGACTTGTACCTACAAGTAGGTACCTACTAAAAAAAAGTTGGTTAGGTTTTAAAGGATTGAACAGTAGCCGCTCATGTGTAAATACGTTATTAATGACTACATACTTTAATTTTAATTGCTATCCTTCATGTGCGCATAATAACGCGCTCCAAATAACCTTCGCGTTCTGAAATAATATTCAGTATGAAATACGAAAAATTATGAAGTCTGAATTTATTTTGCTGTTACAATTTATTTGTGGTTAACGTATAATTTTACTAATTTTGGGATATAGGAACGGGTACACGTGGTCTAACATCAGGTACGTCAAATATACCACATTAAGAAAATTTTGGAACATTCTTTGTAAAATACGTTCACATCGAGTAGATACAATTTCGCATAATAGTCCAAGTCTAAAATAGTTCAAAAGTACGCACATTGAACTTTTACATTTCCTCCCCACAAAACTTTATGTTCTTGAAAATTCTTTAAGCCATTCTTTTCTACTTCACTACTACTGCTTTTTTTGACATGTAAAACTTCTGTTTTTATTGCCAATATATGTATATAACAATTATTATTATCTTCAACATAAGGTACATTACACACATAAATAAAGAGTTTGTTATTGTAGTTTACATTTCTTTACTTGATCATATTATCGGGTTTTATATCGGAACTGCATTTCTTTTCACAACTGCACAAGGCTTAATGTAGTGTATGGTAGTGTTTATCCAGCTGTGTTCCACTTTTTAAATTGGTCCTTAGGAAGTACAATGGCTCCCACTCTCGACTAGCCTTCGACGACAACGGTCGCTACAAAATAGGAATGCATGAACATGGATTTTACTTTTCATTCCAACTGAGTTTTGTATGTTCGTTTCTGTAACAGAAGAAGCGTTTAGTTCTGCTTTCTGCAGTTGATGTCTATGTATATTAAAATGACTCCCTAATATAGTTTGACATCTTAATGGGGTTTATTATTTCGGTAATCGTGAGATTTTTTGGCTCCTTTGTATAGTTTCCATCACCTTATCAAACTATATGAGTAAATTACACGAGGCAATACAACTGTTAACTAAGTTACGTTATTAACATAAAAAGATACAAATATTTTCTTCATATATGAAAACAAGCATTCCGTGGAAACAGAATTAAGTTAAATATTAAGCTAAGGTTACACGCGCTGGCGTGGGCGTAAGCATATCATTTAATTTTAGATTATGTAAATGTATCCGGAGTTTTATGAAATGTTTTATATTTTTACATTTGAACGTGAAATAATGTCTTTTACTTTTTAGATCCCGTGCACGGCGTGGTAAACTATGAAACGTTGGATAAGGTGAGAATTACCTACTTAAGATTTTTATATTTTGAAATGTATGACATTTCATTATTATATACAGTCTATATCATTTATAAGTGGACTATATAATTGTAATTATATGTTTTCTACACTATTTCAAGTTTTATTGAGTAAGAAATATGTATGTGGCAGAGTCTTATACGTCTGTTCCTGTGTGAAAGTACTTGTGTTGTCGTGTAACTTTCTTCCAAGTTATAGCAGTACTTACAGAGGATGATTACAACTTCTTCAGAGGTTACATTATTTACATATACAGCACTATGAAGTGATGTATCGAAAGAGTGTCATATAAAATTAATTTACTAATTTTATTACAGTAAAAACTCACAAAGAAATAATTTACATTTAAACCAACAAAGATGGGTATCGGACGATCATAAATTAACTGTTAAATTAGTTCACAAACTCTAATTGACATTAAAAAATCATAAAACTAGTTATCTGCTTAATAAAATTAGAATTTCCATTACTTTCTTCTCAACACATGTAAGCTCCATTTGAGTGTCCCCTACCATGAAACGTGTTCGACCGTGACAGAGGAGACCGACGCGAGACCACGCGATGTTGTTTATTAGTTATGGAGTATACAAAGTTACAAGAAGTTGGAACGTACATAACATCAAGTCTGTAATTCCCGAGGTACGAATAGGCATAGAAATGTAGAAACCACCCGCGTTTCACCACATTCGTTATCTGTCCTATAATGAAATAGGGAGTAAGCCTATGCCGTACACCGGGCACATATGTATATACATATATTTCAAGCATACTAGAAAATTTAAATTAAATCCAATAGTGCCCGACCCGGGATTCGAACGCTAGACCTCGCGATCGCCAGTCGCGCTTGCTACACAACCAATT
Source organism: Mimoniades versicolor eupheme (assembly GCA_018245635.1). NCBI lineage: Eukaryota > Metazoa > Arthropoda > Insecta > Lepidoptera > Hesperiidae > Mimoniades > Mimoniades versicolor. The sequence continues at coordinate 3,641 of DWDW01000225.1, read as the reverse complement.
TGGCAGTCAAAAAGGTTCAAAGTTTTAAAAATACAAACGTTAATTTTCAATTTTATTGTATGACAATACTAAGGTAACGTTTAATAGTAAAATAGAAATACACATTAATAGGAAGATGGTTTTACACATAAAAATATTATAAAGTTTTACGCTTATCGGTAGATCGCTCGCGGTCGGACACCGAGTAGTCAGACTCACTTAAAATCTCATAAGGTGTCCGACATACGATACGTAGGTGTACCGGAGTCGACATAAAAAGTGGATTAACGTCTTATGATACGTAATCCGAGCGCATAAGCAAGATTTGCGATGTCTCTCAGTCGTTTGTGCGTGAATTAATGGTTTTCCGTATATGTTTATCCGAAAATAGAAATGACGTTACGAAGATAGCTGATAATATTTTCATATATTTATGGCTCAATTTTTACACACGAGTGATTGAGAGTGGAGTATTAAAATCCTATGTGGCTTATTCTACTTTATTTTGTTTTTGTATTTGATAAGTCAGTTAACGTAAAAGTCTTTTCGGATATATGTACCTATATATGTTTTTTACTTTCTTAATGGAACCGTAATTAGTCTTTTTCTATTGCCGTATAATATTCCTATATTCCTATATTATTTTACGGTGTTATTGGTCGAGAGGTTGCAAGCGCGACTGCCGATCGAGAGGTCCTGGGTGCAAATCCCGGTTTGGGTACCTACTAACTGTTTTTTCTAACTTAGAATTTGCGGTTAAAATTTTTATATAATGTATATATTATTGCAGCAACTATAGTGTATACCTACTTGTGCCAGCAGGAAATCCTGCTGAGCCGCACTGTCTTTTAAAACAAACAAACGAATTGCCGCCAATTGATTTTATTACTGAGAATACTGAGATATTCCGAAGATTCTCGAACGCGACTGCGGATGTGCAGTGTACTCAACGAAATTAACATATTCACTGTTTCATCTTAACTGGTTCCCACTTTTGAATTTCCTATTAGTGTTTACAAAGGCAATGTCAACACGCCGCGGTGGCTGGAAACTTTATTATGCGATTGTAATCATTAAAGACCGAATGTCGACGGCGATGAGTTCGAAAATCGTTTGGATCGATGCATTTGTGTTAACGTAAATCTACATGGCCGTGTATTGTCGAGATTTGTTTACACGTATGTACGCGTTGTTGACTTTGCCGTGAGAATTGGATTCTAACGTCCGTAACGCTGGTAGGTCCGATCGATCAAACATCTAGCGTGCTACTGTTAAACGGGAGCCACGCACCGATCTATGTAAATGAATGTGTAAATCTTGTTTACGGTCAAGTAATGAGCTGATTGCTTAACTGAAATATTATTGAGTTATTATCGGATTTGATTATATAATTCAGTGAAAAAAAATTTGAACGTGTTTTCGTATGATGTGTAGGTTTTGTTAAAACGCTAAAATTAAGGCAATGGACGAATTATTTTATTTTTAGCGAAGTAGCAAGTGTTTTTATCCTGTGGTATCGTTTATACAGTTAATGATTATTATTAATTGTATATTAATTTAGTAACGTATTACCTACTATGGGATTGTTGGTTATCATTATGGAGACAACTGCTACAATTATTGCTATAGTTTCTAAATCAGGATTCAGCTACCGAGCGAATCAGAGGTATTTGTAACCAGTGAGTGTGTTTGAAGAAAGTGATGAATGTAGAGGCCGGAAAGTTTCTGAGAATCAGGATATATGACACTCAACATCATTCTACCCCACCCCGTAAGGGAGATGGCGTGATATGGAACAGAAATAATATTTTGGTTACACAATAAAAACATTATGTACAAGGCCTTAGGCTGACAAGGACACTCTATTACGCGTAGGTACAAGGTTTATAAAGGATTTATATTGTCTAAAGTAAGAAATATATATTGTGTACAAGTGCTTTTCTACCCAATAAAGGTTCGAGAATCCTCACCCTTGTCTTTTAGCCTAAACCTCATTCCACTGTTACATTACAAACCCAAATCTAGACAGAGACAGTTCATGACAGTTCCAAAGTTAGGACTCGTAAGTTATATCTGTACACATGTCAACTTCTCAACTTTGTTTAAACTTTCTCTTATGTTTAGAATTGTATATCGTTATTGTGAAAATAATACTGTACTGTGTTTTTGAGTAGAGATTGCATAGTGACTTAGAATTCAGCCTCACTTTTCGGGGGTTCATGGGTTCAGTTTATAAATACATGCAATTTTAGATTTGATTAGTATTAACGATACTGTACTGTAATAGAAGACTATGTAAGAATTTTCGAAGACACAATTGATGCTCATATGAACTAGAAATCCCACATACAGGAGTAAATAAAAAAATATCAAGCTATTGCTATATATAAGGCATACCTTATCTACACTTGTAGACACTACATGTACAGATATAGCTAGTTTTGTTTTCTCTTAAAATTTCAATGTCCTATTCTGCCTAACTTTTCGGGAATTACAGGGTTGACGTTACGTTTACGTTTCTATTTCAATATACAAGTATGAATACGTAAGGATTATTCTCATTCATTTAAACAATTATAGGTATGCATAGTTTTGATTGGCCAAGTTTAAAATAGGTACTGAATTCTTAGTAAAAATAATAATAGTAATCTATAGCGTGAATTAGTTATAATCTTGTAAATGGTTTATTGAATCGAGTTTAAACCTTTAGTTATTTATTCATACAATTAGATCTATGGCGGACTATTAACACGAGTCATCGGTTTGCCTTTTAGAAGTTTTTCTATGAGTTGCTAGGCACTATAACAGCCAGCTGCCTTCCTACGGACTTCCGATGCAATCGAATAACTCAAATAAGCTCAGGTGGAGCTTTCCAATACGCTTCGTGACCATGACGGTTGCCGCTGAAACGCTTTATGTCGTAACGCACCAGTAAAGTAATATTACGTGTCGAGAGGAGTTTTCCTTGTCGAGGCGGAGTATGAATACAATCCCCAACCACGTACTGGAATACAGGGGCGATTGAGGCGACTAAATCCGACGCTGGTTGATCGCGATTTGGCGCGATCTACCACGGCTCACCCACATGCCCTGGCCGCCTATCCGAACTAAACTGCTCTGCAATCCATACCAGCATTCCAGCATGGTTATTATGGACATAACCCCTCGGGGGAGGCCTATGTCCGACTGTGGACTGGACAATGGACTGATGATGATGATAAATTGATGTATTTCACATTTGTTTTACACTGGGGCAAGCTCCGATATTTCGTAATTCGATTTTAAAATATTTTATGTTGCCATAAAATTTATTATACTATCGTTTTTTATAGTATTGTTACTAGTAAGTACCTAATCATGTCGCGATGAAAATTTTAAATTTTAACCAGTAAGAATCTTACTGAATTTTTTTTAATTTATTTGTGGTAGTATTTGTTACATGATTTACACACTGAGTGCTGAAGCATGATATAAACGTGAGCTATTACAATTTTAATCGGCAGCTCAAAAAATAATGCAAACTTCACTAACGATCCAAATTTTGCGCACCATTACAATTCATGGCGACGTGTCGCATAAACAGTTTTAATCCTACCGAATCACAGCTTCTGTAATACGAGACACGTAAGTCGTTCGTTTCGAACTCGCGACTCCTGCAGCGG
>DWDW01000224.1:0-16595 GCA_018245635.1 Mimoniades versicolor eupheme | reverse complement strand
GATAATTGCGGTGGCGAGGTTGTCAGCAAGGTTGTGGTCATATATGGTCATATATATATGTACATTATATTAAAAAAACACACTTACATTACAATATAACCTAAACTTACTAATTAATTGAAAATATTTTCAGAATGAATAGATTATAATCAACAAACGAACAAGATCCGATAATTGGTTACTTAATGTTTTGAATACATATAAAAAAATTATCGATAAAGTAGTAGTCCAAAATAGTAGTGGTTTAAATCTTCGATATTAGGACAAATACCCCAAGATACTTTACATTCCATATATAACACGTCATTATCTGAATACATTGAAAAATGAGCGGCACTCATATAATTTTTTTTTCAAATTCAAATTCAAATAGTTCAGTCTATAAGATTACAGTAAATAGCTAAACAATTGTTGAACCCGCCTAGTAATTGTACATGTACACTTGTGATAGGCAGACATTAAGATCAATTATCATGAATACGGCCAAAATAATTTCAAACTAACACGGTAGGGTTCAAAATTGCTGTAATTAGTGAAAATCGAATCTAATTAATTGTTGATTTCCGGGATTAGTGGAGCGGGCGGAAATCCATTTGTTTTCAATGAACGATTTGTTACACAGTTTAGTTGCGTGGTGAAGTAACGATGCACGATGTGTTTATACACGTAACATAACGTCTGTAAACCTCGAAGAGATAGACAGAGAAGCGTAGTATACTCTTACGTTTCACCAGGTTCGTAGTTAATTTTACGTGCCATTATGGAATAGGTGGTGAGCGTATTGCCATACACCGGGCACATATCTAAACTCCGAGCCACTACTAGAAAATCTAAATTACAAAAATCTAATAGTATCCGCCTGGGGTTGAAATTCAGTCTAACGAGGCAGTCATGTACTTATACATAATTTTAAGTCTAAGTACAAAACAAATGCTGACTTCAAATGCAGACACGTGTTGTATCTACTTATCCAGTATTTAATTAATTATTTTTTGTCCAGTCAAACTCTTTCATTGATAATTTCGAGCAACTAATTAAAATTACTCAGACGGTTGTAATAGACTAAATTCAGTAAAATCACATAACAGCACATTAATATATCCCCGAAGCGGCAGGCATAGATGACATAAGACATATTAGACTGGATTCAATAATAGATGAAAATTAATTTAATAAATAAACATTCCATCTTGACAAATTGTTATATCAGCGAAACATAATTATACTGCGGCCGTTAGACGTAACGTTACGATAATCAATTCTGCCGGCCATCTAGCCGTAACCCACAACACGGCGCTGTTTCCGCACCCGGTATTTCCCGGAGGAACACCGGATGTGATAATAAAACGTAGCGTTCATTGTGTTCTTTCCCGGATAGCTTCGTAAATAGGTCAAGTTGCGTCATAACGGCTGTTGATCAATGTCAGCATAAAATGAGATTACGAGCTGCGTCTATGGAATATAACTCAACACAGCATGGGATTCGCCACCCCGATACGATCTTTATCTAGCTATTCGATTGTAACTGTGAAATTGAAATCGCTTAGTACAGATGGAGTCTACTACTAGATATTCCAAAATACATCAGGAAACTAGTACTTTACGTCATCCACAAGAATAATTTATGTTGTATTCCAACATCATATAGATTTTATGAATGTGATGAATTAAATGAATTTGATGAATTAAATGAATTTGATGAATGAATGAATTGAATGAATTGAATGAATTGAATGAATTGAATGAATTGAATGAATGAATGAATTGAATGAATTGAATGAATTGAATGAATTGAATGAATGAATGAATTGAATGAATGAATGAATTGAATGAATGAATGAATTGAATGAATGAATGAATGAACGTGATTGAATAAACTTTTGGAAGCTGCGTAAGAATGAAATTTAAAAAATGAATCTTTTCCATTATATCTTAGTGATTTAATGAAATAACTTTCTAATACGTACATAACATAGCTTTCATACTAAGGTAGATAAATCTTAAGTACAGCACAGTACGGGTGGGTTGTTAGTAATTTCATTAAACTTGGAACAAACGCCCACTTCGAATATAACGAAGTTCGACTTGACGTCAGTCACAGTGCTTGTGAACTGAGTGAATACAATCTATAAATTCAGTAGTCACTTATTATGAAGTAATTGTAATAATGTCACATTACATCTGTAATCCCCGTAGTGATAGACAGAGATACATAGTACATAACCACATTTCATCAGTTCCGCACACGTCCCGTCATACACTATTAGACATTTCTTCTAAGATAATCTGAGTTAGTATAATACAATAGTACACGGCCCGAGGATCAAACACATGACCCCTCGATCAGTAGTCACGCTGCAACCAATCGACCAGTGAGCGAAAGATGATGATAAAACCATTAAGTTTGTAACTAGGCTTATCTATTACTAACCTTACTTATTACTCATTGAATAACCATTCAATGAGTAATAAGGTATTCTATGAAATGGGCACTCTCAAAAGTTTTATGCTTTGTATAAATGTTATACGTAATGGCTTCACAGTGTAACTGTTTGTACAAACAGTACTTCGGTCGGTTAGTATGCTGTGTGGCCGACACACTCCCTCGCCGCCCGGCTTCCATTAGTGAGGTAGCTAATTCTAAGGTACAGAGAGTAGATATGTACTTACTCGCTGTATCTTACAACTAGAATCCATGTGGATGTAGAACCGCTATTGAATGATTGACAGTAAATAAGATTTAGGTTTAATTAAGACACCCGTAAATAAAATAATGCAGAATAATTATTTGTCAGTGTGTACATCTAAGTGAGCCAATTATCATTTCAATAATATTTTTTAATAATATTTGCTTAGATTTTGTGCAACCTGTAGGACCTTGAAGGTGTACTCAGAAGAGTGTTGCACGCTGTTTTAACAGTTCTGTTGTTTCAAATAGCACATTAATTACTAACGCGCATTTCGCCGTACACTATACACGAGAAAGGCATATAAACTATGTGATTATGAAGTCTGAACACGAACGACAGTAAGTGTCAAGAACCGCGTAGTATGCATTCCTCGACACGCGTAGCTCATAGCGTCGTAGTGGCGTAGATCGTCGTAGTGGCGTAGACTATCGTAGTGGCGTAGACTGTCGTAGTAGCGTAGCTCACCGTAGTAGCAAGTAGTATGACGTGTACTGACAATGAGTGTGAGTTTTTTTAAATATTAGATAAAGAATTAAAAAATGTTTTTAGTACCAATTCGAACCTTGAAATGTTAAGAACAAATCGAACATTAGTTTTACACAATAAATAAATGTCGATTTTAAGTGAAAGTTATTTAATACGTCATATTTCATATTAAACTTTCCAGTAATGAAAACACTTACTCGGAAGTATGTATATACGTTACGGGAAAACAAATATTTGAAAAATATATTTTTAACCGCTTTCAGTTCTCAGTGTTACATTACGCAATGTAATTATTTTCTTTATTTAATATAATATATTAAAAATACTAATACACATCATTTTGCATCCTAATATTTACAACTCATACTCATATTGCAACTATAAAATTAGAATTAACTTAATTACTGCCTAAAAGTGGCAATCTCACGGACTTGAAGTGTACGGGTATACGGGTCGTTATGTCACGTGTGCGACAAGCGTAGTAGTGACATAAATTAAGGACGCTCACACACACAAAGCGCAGCAGCGGTGAGGCTGGGTGATGCTGGGCGCGAAACGACCGTGAATTACGACACGGAAGTGAACGATCGGGGTTATTAAAAGGTAAAGCGAGCTGGAAAAATCGTTCAAATAACACTGTGGCTATATATAAATCAGATTGAAAGCTTATCATTACTTCATACTATGATCCACATTACGAATATTCACACTTTTATTTACTCTACATAATAATCATCATAATATCACGCCATGTTGTTTATCCAAGGGGTGGGCACACAGACTACCGGAATATTGTATGGTAGAAACCGCTTGTTAACAGTGACAGCAGAATAAAGGGTACTTGTAATGTTGACACACAGATACATATACAGTAAAGTAAAGTCCTCGTCGAGATGTATAATCCGCCCCCAGGGTAACTCTAGCATTACAAACAAAGCGCAGATAGAACAAGCGGTAAATAAGTCACAAACCGCTCGCTCTGTGTAGGTACGACCCAAACGGTACATATTTCAACATTGCTTTTAGCAAATGAAAAAGCGATATTGTATATTTATGAAAGATACAATATTTAAATATTTCAGTGCGTAATAGAAGGTAGAGCTGCGAGATATATACGTATTTCACCAATTTGGAATTCGCTTCTCTGAATGACTTTGTATATGTATGTATGGAAACGTAGCAAAGCGCGTTTGGACATGTATACAAAATATATTCACTGTAAACATTTGTAATGTGTAATAATACTTAAGTGGATTGAAATTCACATACCATAACACGATTACAGTTATAATTGGAAATGTGGATTTGTCTTTCATTACCTTCTATAAGTCTTCTGTTGCTGAGTAATAAGTACTTGTTAGAGGTGGCGGTCATCGCAGTGTGAAACGTTTTCCGTGGAGAAGGACATGAGTTGCCTAATATCGAAATAAGCATACATTTTCTCGCGATTTATTATGAATTGAAATTTGACTGCCTCCTTGGTCAAGTGGTCGGGAGCGCGACTGCCGAATGCGAGGTCCTGGGTTTAAATACCGATTTGGGTGCCATTGGATTATTCCAACTCGAAATTCTAGTTAAAATTTCAAGCAGTGGTTTGGAGTTTAGATTTGTGCCCGTTGTGTGGAAATAGGCTCCTGTTTCGTCCACTCCAGCTCTGCGAAAATTACGGGTGTGATGTTACGTTATTGCATAATATTTTACATACATATCTTCACGCTAAGTCCCTCATGGAGTAAAAAGATTGAATCTCGGACTAAAGAACTCAAAATATTTCAAGCTATTATAATAAGTTACATTAACAGATGAAGGATCATAATAACAGCTATAGTAACAGCTTGTACACAACAAGGAACAAATCAATTAACTCCAGTTATAGTGTAATGCAGAGGAACAGCTCATTACGCCGTTTGTAACCGTCACCATGCAGTAAATCTCTGCAGGCCGTGAATCGGACACATTCCGAATGCATAGCCGCAAAAACACATTATGCAACCGTAATTGAATTTGGAACGCAATAGTCATGTAACGTCGAGCTACTTTCTGTACGACTACCCTCTGGATAGTACACTTCAATACTTAACTTGTGTCATCACATCACATTGTCAACCTGTTGAATTCAAATTCAAATTGCATTTATTCAAAATTGGTTCATTAGAACACTTTATGTACGTCAAACTGAAACTACTACTGCTTCGGAAGTCGTCTCGTTAAGGAGAAGAAGCGACGAAAGAAACTCCATAGGTGTACATATACCGCCTCTAATGAATGCCATTTTGCACACAGAGCGCTTATGTTCATAATGTTTGTGTTATTTACACCATAATATATACTATTCTAGCCAACAATAATTGCACGTTGATACTGGTTTTCTTTGGCTTATCTTACCCTTAACACTCGAGAGCAATCCGCGTTACAATGAAACTGTTCACGGGTTGTTGGGAATAGTTCTCCTTTTATCTGATATTGATTTAACTTCCATTTATACGTGTACATAACATATAAACGTAGTAACACGCCTGTAATCCCCGAAGAGGTAAGCAGGGAAGTGTAGTACACTCCTATGGTTCACCATTTATGTTTGTTATGTCTGTTGTCATACACCAAGCACAAATCAAGACTCCGAGCCACTAATAGAAAGCGAGAAATATATACAGATTCAAACGATCCAGAAGATCTATCTCTATTTATATCTTGAAGCGTGAACGCTGTGCTTGGGGATAGTTTGCTTTAGTGCATGTTGCTTGTCACAACAAGATACCCATGAACCAGTGAACGATCCAGTTCCGTTCATTAAATTCCTATGTGGAGTTATGTCGTGTTCACAAGTGACGTTAAGTAGTTCACCGACACCACGATGCCGTACGATCTTCGCATACTTCCACTGCATAACTGTGAAATCCGTATTCCACGGAGCCGCGCGCACATTTTCAAAATTACTAAAAACAGTCCAGCTATGCGCTAACATTCCGTCGTTTCAGACTTTCCATAATTAAGATAATCAATGAGCGTAGTATAACACTAATCGATATACACATGGAGAATTATAAATTAGCCTTAACACTCTCATTCTATGAAGGGGCCCATATCCAACAGTGGATTGATGAAAGGGACGAATAAAACGAATATATGTACATATGTTTAAAATAACCACCCAAAAGGAGTCGATCCGCGGACTCATTGCTTTTAAATAATACAATACAAAACAAATATATTCATAGCTATATAAATAAAACAATTTGGTATCGAAACAAAAGCCAGCAGCCAACCGCCAATCAATGAGCGACGTCACAAATGGTCCGAGAGATTGACGTAAATAATTCCGAAGCGCGCGGCGGCCCGGAACAACAACAGTTTCGAGCGGAATGCGCATGCAAAATAGAAAATAACCATTTACTCGCACAACGGTTCGCGTCATACTCGTTTTTGTTTTGACGCCCGCTAACTCAATGTTTAGGCAGTAAAAAATAATTTTGCACGGTAATAATAAAAATGTAGCATATGTATATTATGTGAACTTATCGCTAATGATATGAGCGTAAAAGATTAGATTAAGCGTAAAATGATCGTTAATTTTCAAAACAAGTACTTCTTTTATCGTCAATGATAAGAGCTTAAAAAATTAGATTAAGCTTAAAATGATCGTTAATTTTCAACCAAAGTACTTATCTTATCGTCAATGATATGAGCTTAAAAGATTAGATTAAGCATAAAATGATCATTATTTTCAACTTAAGTACTTCGTTGTACGGATTTTTGAAAGCAGGACCACTGATCAAGAAGTTTAGATTAAATATCCGGATCGGCTACGTAGAACATTAAAAGCGAATGAAAATTATATTTGTGAGTGTGTGTGTGTGTGTGTTAAAATCTGTTGCGACATGTGAATGTTTAAAATAAAACAAAAACTGTTCGACCAGCGCGACCCACACAATTTGCCGCGTCACGCGCTGACGCCGCGGCTGACGCTGTACGACGCGCACGTCCAAATGTCACTGTCATGTGCGCTTGTTAAAATTCATTAAAAAAATAACATTTTCGTATACGAAATTAAACCACGCGGTACGTGGTCACGATAATCAATGAATTATAATTCATTGTACATCAACACGTATTATTGTAGTGTTAGTAACGATTAATATTTTTTATTTAAGAAATATACGATAAATAAAATATATTAAAAATGAAATAGTGGGAAAATAAAACATGATACAATATAAACTGAAATTTATGGCCTATTGAAAGTGTTATTTTGCGGAAGATTAATAAAGTATATATCACAATTTTGGCAGTACGTAGAGCACCCTGTTTGCCGCGTCACACTATATTTCGACGCGGCTCGTTAACGCCGATTAACGCGCCGAGCTTAATTTATTGTCGCTTATAGTTCACGAATATAGCTTATATTTACGAAGGCATCTTCTAGAAGTTGCCGGGTCCATATCCCTGTAGATGCTCCAGTTTAGGTCTAATAGACTAAGTGTTTTATACTTTCAAACCGGTCGTAAATTCGAAACGAAAAGTTCGACTAATTTAAACATTAATTTGCATGTATGTACATAATCAACCCTGGTTACTACATTACTAACTTTGCCAAATTCGGGCTCAGGTGGCCTCATGTGAGTTATCCCAACTTATTATTATCTGTCATCCACGTTCTTCATGCTGAGATATTGTACAAAATAACGTAAGGAAAAACCTTATTAATGATGAATTTCACAGCCCAAACGGAGATTCGTAGCGGTTTCAGATAAAAACAAAATATTTCAAATTTTGGTACTAATGTTCCACGGATCGAAGGATTGATAGGAATTTTCTCGTAGCCTCTAATGACGTTTCTTTCCTACCATAAGTGTATCAGCGATAAAAGTGATATATTGCAACTCGCATTCGACCATTACGCGGCTTTATGGCTTTCTGGGCGCGATCGCCGGGCCTCACCGGGATATTCGAAAAACATAGGTTCATAGAACTCCTAGTGAAAGGCTTTAACGGGATTACGTATGTTACTACTACTACTAAAACCACTTGTTACTTAACATTTATAATAAAATATCATCAAGTGACCTAAGGGTTAAATAATATAATAGTTTTATTGCCAAGAACAATATGGTTTATCGGGAAGTTCCTCATAAACACTGACTCACTGTTATTCGATTAAGGCGTTTAATTATAATAATTAAAATAATAAATCCTGATGTAGCAGCAGCACAAATGACATTTAATGACGAGACACTAATTAAAATACGTTATAGGCAGAAGCTGGGTGCAGCAAAGTGAAGACAAGGTGCGATGGTTCTTATTGGGGAGTCCTATGTCCAGCAGTGGAGATTGGCTGATGATGATATGTGATCATTAATACAAACATTATCAACGAAATATAAATATATCTACTTCTGTTAAGGTACTTATGTATTTGTCAACAAGACCCTCACATGGTACTCTTTGTGTATCCTATATCAGCGCGTTTTGTATTGAAATTATAACTAAATTATATTACGTATTGACGTCACAAATAATTAGTTCACTTGCGTTGTTTTCACTTGGATTTGCTGTTGTGGTTGTAGCAATTCAAACTCACTTGAGTTTGAATTGCTACAAAACATAAAGATTCCAACAATAAAATAAAAACATCGTCCAATGAGTGGTAGTCACGCTGTGTTTAAATGGTGCAATTTAAATGCATGTTCCGGAAGTTGACTGCCCCATGAATACGGAAGTATCGCCGCGCCACCGCGGGGCAAATACTAGGGAGGTTTTAGTGATGTACTTTTAATGTGTTTTGCTAATGATCATTCCAAATACTTTAAAAGAAGTATGGCACCTTAAAATCATATTGGTATCTCACTCTACATTGCGAAATAACTCAGAAATAGTTTATTCAAAACTCATCGCTTTGACGCTCGATTTATTGACATAAACACTTTACTTCGATCATGCAATGCATTTGAAAATGAACTAAAATTGAGACTCCTAGAAATAAACTAAAATTGAGACCGTGCCAAGTCTCGAATTTAGTTTATTACTCGGTGTCTCTGAAGCCAGTGATCATATGTAAACGGAATGAGGAATATATAGAACTAGGTACATTATGTATTTTAGAATAATTTGCTACTCAATGCTCTCTGGTCACACTCTAAAGGACCTGGCATGAACATATATAAAGTTATTAATGAACGTAAAATCGTAATATCATGGCTGTAATTCCATAAAAGGTAGACAGAGGAGTATAGTACAACCACGCGTTTCACCATATACCTTTACATCCCTTCGAGGAATAGGTGATGAGCCTATTGACACACTCCGAGCACGAACTATACTAGAAATGTTAACTAGAGTTTTTAATCAAGATTCTACACATAATTTCAATCCACGACGTCTCCATTGGTTTCCGCGTTCGCGAATACTCGATCAACGAGACAGCTATAAAATATTATAATAATATCTATATGACATGTAGTGACGTCATTGCTTTAATGCTATTACGTCATGTCTGTCCGTAATTTATATCACCACTGTACAGCAAAGTCCTCTACGCTTCGCGAGTGGATTTAAACGTATTTAGGCTATTTTAGACAACAAATAAACAAACAGACATTTAAATATACGGACATTAATAAAGTCCGCAGTCGTTAATATGACAGGTTACGAAACTTAGTACTGAGATGCGTGGATGCAGTGCTGGTTCCTTAAAATGTTCGCAAGTTGATATTTTTGTTTGCGGCCTCGGTCGCGCGGCGCAGGGGCTCATTTGCATGTTTATTGCTGCTGAACGCGGGACAGCGGGACGCCCACTACATTACAGAAACGACTGGTTGTCAGTATTTATCTTACGACGCTTCTCTTGACCGTAAAGATAGTTTCGTGTAATAGTGGAGTAACAATTCAAGCACTTTCCAAGTTAATTGCAAGATCCAAGAATGGTACGACGTGCAAAACAAATATTTTTTGTAGTGTCCGGTGTGTGGCAATAGGCTCGCCACCTATTCCATAGTGGAACGTAAACGTAACTAGTGAAACGTGGGAGTGTTCTAAATTCCCCTGCCTATCTGTCCGGGGATTACTACAGACTTGATGTTAAGATACGTTTTTTTTATAGTACTAGAATTATTTTCGTAATACACTGGAACTATACGTACCGTTAATGTAGTAATAAGCCTCTCGAAATAGTAATATCTGGTATGTAAATGTCAAAATCCTAGACCGTATCCTAATTTTACACGTATCGTAAATAAATACTTTTTTTAACTTATTGAATTTTTATGAAGAGTACTTATTGAATAACTTCAATATATTTCAGTTTTTTAATAATGCTCAATAAAGCCGCCTGCGTCTATGTCTAATTTGAAATCGGACATGCTGTACTTGGACTTCGGGCCGCATGCAATAGGTAGACAACATTTAATCAACGGCTGTGTATACTGAAACTTTTAAAGTAAAACGTACTAAAGCGAGAAATGTTACGAAATGCATTCTACAAGGCTGACTCTCTCATCTATTACATTCAAGGTAGTACGATTTACATTAGAACTCTCATCAACTTCCATGAAATATGTCATGTAATGTGTGTCGTAACTCGTGCCACGATTCCTCTATACACATATTAAATTACATCAGATACATCGTTAGCAACATATCGTGATAATGTAACGTCTCATTAGTATCCGCCTCATCGACGAACATGGCCGCTGTAACATACTCTGTTACTCGCAATTATACGGTGGTAACTTTGCCGTAACAGGTTCATGTAAAATTATTTATACACACTCTGTTCGGTTTATACAATTATAGAATATAAACAATATAGAATATATTTGGTGTTATTAGTCGCTAAAGCGATGGATGCCATACAATTTTTTTATATTACATATGATGAGCTGCTGTGTGTACGCAATTACGTCTCATAGAAAGAATAACGGTATTCTAAGACGTACGTCTAGGACAACCTATCCCCCAACCTAACCCCTGCCTTGACATACTGTATACCCTCTGTTGGTCATGTAATGCAGACCTAATGAACAATTTAAGATGTTTTTACAGGAAATAAATTTTCAGTCAGTACTTATAGTAGTAAGCACAGATCTAGTCATCAATGGAATTCACGATCCGCTAGCTACGACACAGTAAATGAGGCAGAGTCTCCCTTCTCCTCATTTTCTTCATCTTACTATCCATTCTACTAACCCAGGTTACAATCAGTGATACTAAGGCCTATTGCCTTTAGCCATAGTAGACCCAACTAAAATGCCTACATAAATTGGCACTTCAGTACCGTAATACGGAGGTCCATCGTGGCTTTGTGCTCATCAGTAGTCGGACTGCGCGCGGCCGGCAGTCGCGCGACTCGCGTGCGAACAGACAATTCGCCTTACAAGGGTCGCTTGATAGACAGGTGTCCTGCCTGCCTCCCATCTTTACGCAACATCCTCACTCTTCAACACTGAACATTATGCGTTAGTATTTAAGTACAATTTCAATTCGACAGCCATGTTGACATTCGCTCTTTTTCAATGCGTGCTATAAAGCACGCAATCCCACGTGGGTTGACGCTAAAGCTTATCAAATGGAGATTATTTAACGGAGACGAGGATCTACTGATTTTTAGCGGAGAATAAACCCTCTTCAGTTTGATAGCGGGGTAAACCTGTGTGTGTGCGCGTCGTTGGCCAAGACACAATATCGAAGGTTTTACTTAAAATTATAAATACCTACTCCCCTGCAACCGCTGTCACAGGCAATGATTGTTGCGAACTGTGAGAATGGGCCGGTATAAATTCATGACCAGATACCTAAATAGTTTATGTTTAAAAATAGGACAAAACGCTGTCAGGGTAAATGAAAATATCGTGAGGTAATTATTAATATAAGGTAATGTTAATAATTATATGACTTAGGCTGGAGTAGACTACGGTATTTTATAACTATTCCTCTCTTTATTATACAATAAAGCATATTGTCTTCTATTGTTATAGTTATAATGGTTACATTTATAATACGATATTCACGTTAAAATACGAAATACAATATTGTAATTTCGGTTTGAATATTTTCTATAATTAATGAAAAAAAAATATGTTCAGTTAAAGTTTAAATATCACTTGCTACAACGGTGAAGGAAAAGAACTTGAGGCAACCTGCACAAATTATATTTCTGAAAAAAAAATGCTCTACAGGGTGTGAAGTCTGACAACGCGTACTTGGCTAACGTGGCAGATTGTGTACTTAGCCCTCTCATTCTGAGGGGAAACCCGTGTCCGGCAGGAATGATGAACGGTTGCTGATAATGATGATGTATGATTATATTGATAGATATTAACCAAACTGTAACGAACGACGGCCTACTGTAGGTATACCACACGAAAATAAATAGTCGCCTTCGATAAAAAACGCTGGAAAAAAGCGATTCCAATGAAAACGGAAAATCCATTAATTTTATCAGCGGCGGCGCGGCGTAGCGCTGCAGCGGAAGAGATTAATCATTTTGTCATTGAATTAACGCTTAACTGGTCGCGGTGTGCTTCCACATTTTAGTACATCGCTTAAAAATTAATTAATTCGCGACGCAGATTGGTTTTATTGTTAGTAAATTCGTTTCGCCGCACGCCAGCCGCTGTAATCTGATCGAACTACAGGAAAGATATTATACAGAAGTGAATTATAGAACAGACTTGGTATAAAAATGTTAAATTGTGCGTTCGAGGGTAGTAAACGAGTGAGGAGTCAAATATCTATTGATGTGCTAATGTTACAATTGGTTAATACATATTATATATTAGTATAATTTGCTGAAAAATATCAGTTTTATTATGGCTAGTTATTTCATTGTAAGTCGTGGTGTACATAGAATCATTTAAAAATGTACTATGTAATAGGACCATAATATGATAAGAATATACTATACATAAATGTTTACTATACATCAATGTACTATGGATATATGAGATCATTCCTGTAATCCCCGAAGAGGTAGGCAGAGGAGTGTGTTACACTCCCACATTTCACCAGTTACGATTACGTCCTACTGTGGAATATGTGGTGCGCCTATTTCCATTATACCGCGCACGTATTCAAACTATGAGCCATTACTAGAAAATCTAAGTTAGAAACATCTAGTAGAGCCAACCCGGGATTTGAACCCAGGGCCTCTTGATCGGAACCAATACGACCAACGAGACAGTCAATGTCGTTCTTATGGTCACGTATTATACATACATAAAAGTAACATCACGCCTGTAATCCCCGAAGAGGTAGGCAGAGGAATGTAGAACGCTCCCACGTTTCACCAGTTACTTTTACGTCTCACGATGAAATAGGTGGCGAGCCTATTACCATATACCGGACACATCTCCAGACTCCGAGCCACTACTAAAAAATCTAAATTAGAAAATTTAGTAATGCAATACCCGGGAATCGAACCCAGGACCTCCCGTTCGGCAGTCGCACTTGCAACCAACACGACCAACTAAATGACATTTTTCTTTACTCATTACTCATCATCTAATGGTATTTTTCATAAGCCCGAGGTCCGAATTAATATACTATTTTAGTCGTCAAGTTTATTCCGAACTTATAAAGGGACAGACCACGTCCACAATCCAACTAGGCTTAGAGTTGATAATTATTTTACAATATGTTTTCGTCATTTGTAAAATAATTAGAAATTTCTAGTAATGTATTCATTGTAAGTATATTTAATAAAATACGTCCCTTAAATCATGCGAGAGTAGAACTGAATATAATGTGCGTCTTTTCACATTCACGGTCTTAATAATATTTAGGGCGCGGGAAAAGAAACCATTTATTTCTGTTTGTTCCGGACGCGACGAAGATAAATACGTGTCCAACGTCGATTTAGAAGGCGACTAATGTCATCGCTGTGTTGCTTTTGCTCAACTTCTCAGTCATATTTCATGCTTTTGCGTTATATGAAATGTCAATACGCTCGTAACCTGTACTAATATGTTTTTACATTTAGATGAGTTTATTAATGTGCCTACGCGGGTGTTTTTGTATCCCACTGTTGGGTTCGGATATATCTTGTAACTGCAGAAGGCATAGAGGGTACTTCATCACGCTGCTCCAAAGCTAACCAGTGTTGATATACTTTAAAAAGTTCACAAATAATTCTATTTATAATATCAATTATTATCGTTCATTATTTTCTGGCATCACTATTGTAAATTCATAATATTCACTGCTATATTAAAAATGATTGATAACAAAAAAGCATTTGTTTCATTCAAAACGTTTTTAAAGAACTAATAATAATTGAAATACCATTCGTTTCTATAAACAAACATGATGGATTATTAATAATTCATTTCATTGTGTCATTTTACTAGAACGCTGTACACTGATATTGATTGCAATTTAATCTACTTAATGCATGAAATGCATCGCTATGACTCCACAACTCCATTAGCGAATTCGTTAGGGATTATCAATTGATTGCTACGAATTTCACATTAGCGAATTAGTGATCTTTTTCACAAACAATTCTTACATTAAATTACTCAGATATTAACGAAATTAAAACACGTAAACGTAACATCACGCCTGTCATCCCCGAAGACATAGACAGAGGAATGTAGAACACTCCCACGTTTCACCAGTTACGTTTACGTCCCTCTATGGAATAGATGGTGAGCCTATTGCCATACACCAGCTACATATCCATACTCCGAGCCACTACTAGAAAATTACGAACGAGATTAAAACAATTGACTCAAAAAAAAAATTCTTTTTAGAAATTTGCAACGATAGAGTTGTCCTAAAATTATTAATATATCTTCCTATAGCAGTAACAAATTTATATAATGTCAAATATATATATTGTGAACGTAACATTACGTCTGTGATTCCTGAAGAGTCAGGCAAAGGAGTGTAGCACATTGACACAATTCATCAACGGCGTTTACCTCTCACTATGGAATATTTAACTTATCTAGCCTACCGAGCCTATAACTTGACCACCGACTCAATCATTTGTCAATTTCACAGCCACGAGTTGGTACATGTTAACTATCTGTGAAATCCCTTATCCGTGTAGATCGTTTACATTTCAATCATATCAGTCACTGACTATAATTAGAATGGTTATTGACCCAGTTATTGTCATTTTACGCCATAGTGACAAAGTAATTATCTTGGCCAAATTGGTCAGACGGTTGATGGCGGAGTCAAGGGTCTGCGAATATGGTGCGCATGTATAAAGATTGTGATGAATATAGAAGAAGTGCGTCAGGTCTGTACGGACAGAGATATTCGGCACTCAGTACTCTCAGCCTACACCATAAGTCCCGTATGACGTGATGGTGTAACAACAATACTACAATTAACTTATTTAGTATATTTCCATTGTTCACTAGTTAAAGGCGTTTCTCGTGCCTGAATTAAAACAGGCTGATGTTTTAACACGCAGTAAGATCAGGCGAATATCCCAATTTATTTTTTATGGGATCATTAATTTCATTATTTTATGGCTCATTAGACTGAAATTATGTTAAGTATGATTATCAAATTAAAACTTTCCTTGATCAGATTATATTCGTATCTTCAGGAGCTTGCGGGGACATTTGCTTAAAATTGAGAAAACTTGAAAATTAACCACCTTCTCCAGTAATACTGTGATGAAACTTAATGAAAACTACACTTCGAATTTTTTTCCGGCCCTATTATTTGTCCACTGTTGAAAAATGGGTCTCCTCTCAGAATGTGAGGGTTAAGGCCATAGTCTGCCACGCTGGCCAAGTGCGGGTTGACAAACTTTACACGCCTTAGAGAACATTTTTTTTTGAGAACTCTAAGGTGTGCAGGTTTCCTCACGATAATTTCCTTCACCTTCACCTTCACATCGATGCATTCTGAAAATTTATAGTCATATTGCGTTGCGATAAAATAGGCAATAGAAAATTTGGCGAGTCAAATTTCACAAATATTTGAATTTATATTCCTTTTTATTTTGTGATTTTTTTTTCAATTTAATTATAATTCTACATTCCACTTTCCTCTGCCTATCTCTTTGGGGATTATAGGCATGATGTTACGTTACAATTTTGTGTCATCACAATGTTAATACATCAAGAACACCTGCATAAATCAATTAACAAACTAAAATTAATTCAAACTGAATGAAATCTAGTAAATAAACAATACACAGCAGTAATAAGCGCTAACATTTACTGCCTATGCCCGTTAAGTAATTACACATTATATTGCAGTAATCTTTCTGCTGGTGTATTGATGAATTTGCCCTGCATCAACACATTTGCTCATTTGCTTAATTCCATGGAAGCTTTCATATATTCATCCTATTAATTTAATGGAATTCCTATGTTAATCATGTACCAATTGAAATATGTAGTTTTCACTTTACATTAAATATAACAATTATAATATATATACATACATATATGTACACAT
>DWDW01000223.1:0-16597 GCA_018245635.1 Mimoniades versicolor eupheme | reverse complement strand
TAACTGGTGAAACGTGGGAATGTTCTATATTCCTCTGCCTACCTCTTCGGGGATTACAGGCGTGAAGTTACTTTTTTTTTACACTTTTAAGGCAAAAATGGCTGCAAATTATTATTTATTCTAAATGAAAAATGCTATTGGCTAAAATTAGGAACGATGTATTGTTGTTTTAAAAAACGCATTGTTAAATTTTCACTTAATATTTTTGTATAAATGTAAATATTAAAAAGTAAAATTAAGTGCCTATGTATTTTTTGTATAAATGTTAAATATATTAAATGAACATTTATAGTTAACTTGAAGATTCGAAATAAATAAAAGCTGGTAATTATTTAACTAAATTTTCATACAAATATGCAGTGCAGGCACCTTTATTAGTTCACATCTAATAAAGAACAAACAAGAAACACTATAATTAATATTAGGTGTAGGAAATATCGAATCAGTGTGCACGTGGCCTTAATAGCGTGGAACATAGACGAATTACACAGATTAATCTTCGTTCCTTTCGTCAAGAATGTTGAATGTAAATGGACATCTCATGACCTCTCGCTGCAGGACACACGTAGTAATAAAATGGTTTTATAATGCTGTACTTCAATTTTAATGTAGGTTTGAATAACTTTTTGTTGAAGTTCTAGCATTAAATATTTTTACCCATTTTTTAAATTATAGAATACATAAGAAAATAATAATAACTTGTCAGCATTGTTAACCAGTTAAAATATAATTTTTCAATAAAACATGAAAGTGACATTTCATTTAGCGGCTTCATTCGAATGGAGGGTTGAGCTTTTCACCTCGGCATACATAATATAAATCTTATCCCTTGATGTTTTTCTTTTAAAAATATTTGATAATAAATCATAGTATGAGAGATAAACACACAACAGTCGCTATGTTGAACGTTGATGAGGTCGTACCCAATTTATCAACTTAAACAGTGATTATTTCATAAACGCCAGTCTCTTATATTACCGAATGTTCGTGCGCCACTCCATAGTTCATTAACTTAACTGTTCATTGTTCAGTTTCTGATATGGGCATCATATTACATTCATATTATTATTAATATACATATTACTTTACCTAATGTACATATTTTAATACTATAATAATAATTTCATAACTAACTAGCTAAGGTGATTCTGATTGCTTTAGGCCCGGGAAAGGACTTTGTATACGTTTCCAAATAGGTAATCCTCTACAAAGTGAAATATAGGATGACCGACATATGCTAAAACAGTAGTTTACCAGGTTTCTATTGGGTTTCTTGAATATGTTTGGGTGATAAATTAATTTTCTTGATTATATTTTTACTGAAAGAAGTCGGGTCCAAACATCATTTGTCTATAAACATATAAAATAACGCCATACGTGTACATTACCTATTACCTTCAATAATTTTGTAACTATTATGTTTGTTCTGATAAATAACTAAGTATGTTTTATTTAGGCGAGGTCATGTTGGAGTAGCAGCATCCACGCGAGAGGGGCTCAATAAACAACGCAATAAGTTAATGTATTTTGACTTTGTTTTAAGGTTTGTTTTTGAGCTTTGTTTTTTTCTGATTTGTTATGTGCCTATGAGTTTCAGGGACCGAAAAAATTACGTTCCTTTAGGACCAAAAATTGCTACTACCATAGTTTGTAAAATTTCTGGCCTAGGTTTAAAATGAACGATGAAAGTCGACGTGTTTCATTCATTAGCGTTCGAAATCGCTTCAGGTAATATCCAAAACCAAATTGAAGACAAACAAACATCACAAAGAGTAATGTTTGTATTTAAAAATTCGCTTCAATCTAAGGCGAGAAGTAACGCTTCGGAAGGATAAGTGACCAGTTTATTCTGACCCGTGGCAGTTACACGTTGTAGTTCAGATTGTAATATTGGAGGTGGACGCACTCACTGGTCACAGAATCATTCCCCCGGAATGATATTCGAGAAACAAACAAAAGAGAGAGATAACATTTGTTCGAGAACATGAGTCAACGAGTCTCAGGGCTGCCGTCACTCATAATTTCCTGGACGATTCCAATTGTAGTGTTTAAGTTAATAAAGAATATATACGCTCTGGGATTATGCCAGACTGTATAATTTTAAACAATTTTATTACTATGATTGGCGGCATGAATGTGTTTAAGGTCTAGTTAGATTTTATAAATAATTTTTTACCGTATATCCGATTTATATTTACATAAAAGAATATATTAAGCATAAATATTGTTATTTAACCAGCATTAAAGAAAGTCACGAAAATTAATTGAAGTTCATACATATACTTAATACCCTTAGTTGTAAGCAAATAATCTTAGATTAAATCAATTCATTCAACAGTTTTTTTTTTACTAGACGTAGCGTTTAGTAATATGAATCTTTTTTTGTAATAAATAAGTAAATAGTTCTTTAATTTTTTAAAGAGCTCTTATGTGACAACCCTACGGTTCGGTCAACGTGTCCGACGTGTGGTTACGAATGATCGTGATCCTCGATTCATTTTAAACATGTTCGGATTCGACGTCCAACTTCCATTCTCGAACGCATTCTAAATTTGAATAGACTTTTGGAACAGATATACAAATTCTGGAACTCCAATACGGAATCGATTTCCAAATTTGAATATCGAGTATGAACCGGGCTATGATTTATTGACGATTGAAAACCCACTTCCAATCTTTAACGGAAGGGTCGTATGAAAGGAGTTCATTTCAAATTTCGAAATCAATATTAGTTCTTTGAAATTTGAAAATTCTAAAATACGCTCTACAATCCTCTGTCGTGGAATACCGTTATGAAGGTGGAAGAAGGTACGCTTGAGTGATTAGACAAAAGAGTTTTTTGACTGATCCATTAACGAGGCCACGGTCAGGTGTCAGATGACATTCGGATCGTGAATATTTTTGATGACGTAGGCAAATCAGGGATGACGATGCGACGCGTCGCACTAAAAGTTTCATTGCATAACATATTATTGAATAAGCAAGGGTTTACGCGTCGGTCACGATAAAAAAAAAGCGTCAAGCCTTTCCAAACAACAAAGGCTGAAATGACAACAGCGATAACACTGGCATTCGTAACAAACGCCACTGGTGTGGTAAGCAAGCTTGTTTCTTAGTCACGGAAGCTAATATTTGAGGTATTCAAGCTGCAGGGCTTGCCTGATAAGAGGTATTTAGATAAAACTATGTTGTGACACTCCGGTCAGTTTCAAATGGTAACATGGAGATTAGAGGATTTTGTAACTTACACTTACCGTTAGTTGATTGCGCATTAAAAGGTCAAGATTTTACTAAAGCAGATGGTTGTTGTACACCTCGCAGACGGTATAAAAGCTTTTGCTGTGACACTGAGCAAGACATTATAAGACAGAATCATTAAGAATAACTGGTAACGACTAGACGGTATAGGTATTACTTCGCTAATGATGGTTACTCATTACCTATTGCTAAGTAATCTCTTAAATTATAATCAAGATCTTTTGTTATTCTTTTGTCATAAAATACTTGTGCTAAACTCAAGAACACTAAATGAAGTAATGACATTTAATGTCGTAAAACTATAACACAAAATGAAGTATGTAATGATATTTAATATCGTATAAAACACACATCAGAGACGTCTGCATTATTGGATTAATTTCGCTAAAATTCAATACACTTGTTAGTCAGCTATATTAAAATTCTTCTTTTCTACTTCCGTTTGTAATAAAAAGTACGTAGATATACCTTAATAGGCAATTAAATTTCTCGAGACATAAAAAGTTACGAGATAAAAAAGGCCCGTGGTCCCCGCGAGTAAATTCGAAAAACTCGCCGCCCGGCTGCGTATGGGCGCGGCAACTAAACGTCCCGAAATAACCGTACGTAATTGACGAGCCAGCCGATTTACGCGTAAACCGACACCGGGTAATGCCCTCGCCATACAGATAACTTGAAGCTTACAAGCTCCTCTAACTTAACAATCGAAATTGAGAAAGTTTGTAGTTTAGGATCTAATCTATAATGCCATTTCTTGAGTACATACTAAGTATGACCGTCGCGGTAACATACAGGTGACGTAAAAAGCTGTACCCGGTTAAAGACAGAAAGATCTATTCAAATATTTTCTAAAATTATTTCGATACCTCGCTGACTGAATTGTGTCTAATCTCCCCTGGTCGATAATTTATCTACTTAATGGACACCTCATAGCAATGGATTTCTTACTTAGTATGGACAAATCTGGAGCGGGTGGTACTCTGACATTGAGTAACAGCCTACAATATTGTCGGTAAATATAAACATAATATAAAGTTCACAACTAAAGCTACGGGCGCACTCGCGTAGTTGATTTGCCGCCTGTGTCCATCAGAAACAAAATTATTAAAATCAGAACGGTTTATTTAAAATTTGTATCACTACAGAACCGTTGCGGTCTTGATTTCGAATGTCACAATTACTATTTAAAAGTAATTAATTGAATGACAGAGAACAATTAAGTGGTCATATTATTAATTATTAACCTATGTACGTATTTTATCATTGACGACGCGACACCAATTAAAATAGGTTTATTTTCTGTGTACGTAAAACGTTGCTCATTAGCGTGTACAAAATTTTTATTTGCGTATTAAAAAGCAGAAACAGCAGAAACGCCCACGAATCATTAAACGAGCGATCGATAGTAAACTCGATTTGAAGTTTATTTATTCGATGTAATGTTTTCGTGTTAATTCGAGGACTTTGATTTGAATAGATTTTATGTCTAAATCAATGTGGATTAATTTATTTGTTGATTTTGGACGATTAACTTTTCGTTTTTATTTGTATCGTTCAGTTTTTAACGTAATCTCTATTTCAACCGTACTCGTAAATGTCATTCAATATGTAAGAATTATATTTCCCTAACACCTGCATAGTTATAATTGCTTTAACACTTCCTTTTTCACAGAAAAATTGGCAGTCGCTTTCGACCCACTGGAGATATTTTTTGGTACATTTAAAATAGTTCATATCAATAGAAGTAGACGTTTCTCTGTTCTGTCTATGATATACCTAAATCATTAACGAGAACCTTCCCAATCTTCTACTGTAGTTATATACATACCAAGAGTTTACTTATCGTCCTAAATCAATGCATTCAATAAAATAACACTCGTCAATAAAATCAAATAACGGAAAGAATTGAATGACGTTACAAATGCGTTGCTATTGTTATGGAAGTTGAGGTATCGTATGAAATGATGTCCTATCTATCGGCTACATTATTAAACCTAGCAGCATATTGAGGACGTACTGAAGACTATGATTTAAATAAATACTTCTAAAAGTTAACACAACATACATACATACATATAATCACGGCAGGTCCCTTGCGGGGTAGGCAGAGGGCACAGAGTGCCAAATATCTCTATTCTTACACACCTGACGTGCTTCGTCCGTTCATCACTCCCTTCATACATAACATAACATCACGTCCATAATTCCAAAGAGAGGCAGAGCAGTGTCTCCCGCGTATCATCCGTGGCGCTTGCGTTCCACGATGGAATAAGAAGTGAGCCTATTGGCATACACCGGAGAAGTCTACATTCCAAATCACTACTAGAAATGTTTACTTAGAAGTTAAAAACTTAAATTCTAAGTGACCAAAATCCAATAGCACCTAACCCGAGATAAACCCAGCACATCTCGATCAGCAATCTCGCTTGCAAACAACACTACATGAAACGAGGCAGCCACTTATTAAATTAAAAAATATATTCCCCCTATACGAGAGTAAGTATACGTGCTATAACATCAGTGCATGTGGTAAACGCTAAGGGCATTGTGCTGTCATAACACCATCTCAGGTCAGACTCAAACATTTATCAGCTCAACATCCAGTTGCCAGACCGTCTTTTCTTTATATCATACATAACGTATAACCAAAATAGAGTTACTGAGGCATAAACACGCGACTGCCGTCGGTCTGTCACTCCCCTACAGTCTAACAAAGTCTCCCATGGTCTCTTTCTATTTTTAAAGGCGATCTTCGTGGAATCCTGTTCATTTGATAGTATAAACCTCTTTTAGGGGACAATAAAATTGTTCTACACGCTCCTCAACAGCAATGTTCGGTACATTTTACGATGTACCTAAGCTAAAAATGCACGGCTGTGAGCTAGCCATGCTTCGCAAAGACTAAACGAGACTGATAAGATCAAGTAATATAAGAATATCAAATATAATTATTTTATAAATATATATTAAAATCTTAACAGGTGTGTTAATTACCTGTGCAAAAAAAACTTTTTGAGAATTTAATTATTAAACTGTTGTCCAGGTCGTTCCCAACTAAATCTGTATAAGCTTTTGGTATTTTCGTAACAGAAGTTGTAATATCTCGTAATATATTCATGTTATATAAATAAAGTTAATAAAACAGTTGTAAACGCGGACAGTGTCCGTGAAAAAAGATCGTGATGCTCGGCCTAGCATTTAAAAATGAAACAAGAGCATTTACTACCCGACTTAAAAACGGTTTGATTGGAAATTTTCGGTTGTAAAATTTCGGTTGTTCAGTATAAAAACTGCTTTGATGGCTCAAACGCGACACGCGCCGGTTGATGTTTCTGAAGGCAACATTGACTGCCGATAAAATAACCAACGAATTGAGAATGCACGATTTTGTACCGATTTGAATTTTTTTTAAGCGATCAATTTAAAAATGGAATTAACGACATGGGTAAAAATAGTCAATCGTCAAGTCAATTCGTCTCTCTTACAATTGTAATTTTCATTTTCTTCAGATATTCAATGAAACAAAAAATAAATGCAAACGAATACGATCGCATATAAATTTTTTTTATTTTTAGAACAACGTTGAACTTTTCCATATAGTTATGTATACTTCATCTATAGACGACGCTTCTCTGACTGTTCTTATGCACACTTCTTTTCGAACATCCTTCATTTCAACATTTCAAATATTGCCGAGGTGTGGCTCAAATTTTTGCTGTTCTTTGAGCAAGCAAACCTCTGGATATTAAATATAGATAAATTATATTCTTATTTTAATGCAGTCATATAACGTTGCGGACATATGGCTAGTCGCCACTACAGCCACGCTGGTTTGCTACAAGCGTAAGCTTCGAATTTCATTTCCGACCGGCCAGATATTTAATAAATCAATTTGGTATCCGATCTAAGAGAAATTGACAGCAGAAAATTTTAGTTTCGACGTATCGATTCAATGCATACAACCTACTCTTCGAAAAAGAACACGGTTTTCATAGATTTACCTGGTCAATCTTAAGATACAGTTACTTACTTTCATACACGATCACGGCCAAATGCAAACTTCATATTCATATTCAAAGTTAATATTTTTTATATTATTATAAAAATTTTTATCAACTTCGCATGCAGCATACAAGTAGCAACAATATTATTATTAACAATGTTTGACAACTACAAATAAAATACGTAGTAGCAACATCTAGGAAACATTTATCAGTACAACATCGGCCCGTTATCGCTGGCAGGAACGTAACCCTTCCTATCACACAGCCGGGCCACATGCAATCGATACGTCACTTTTTTGATATGAACCGTAACGTTATACAGGCACTGTGCTGTATCTATGCAGCTCGTGGCTCCCTGCACCCCTGCAAGTTAAAGGATATTGTAATGATTGATTTGTTCGATCGATTTGATGGCATTTAGTATCGTACGGGAGTGGAAAAGAAACTTACCATCCCTTCTGTAAAAGAAGACTATGCGTAAATATTGAGTTATTAATATCTAGCAAACTGTGTAGTGATTATTGTGTATTTAGATTTTCTAGTACCTAGTAGCTCGGAGTCTGGCATGTGTCCGGTGTATGGCAATAGGCTCACCACCTATTCCATCGTGGGACGCACAAGTAACTGGTGAAACGTGAGAGTATTATACATTCCTCTGCCTACCTCTTCGGGGATTACAGGCGTGATGTCACTTTTTTTCAACTGTGTTTTTTACTTTTTTTACATTATGTCAACTTGTCCTTGGCTAATATTTGAAAACCAGTGACCGAAAATGCCTTTGATGTGATTTCTAGATAAACGAGTATCATATTTATATATATGGCCTGCATATAACTGGTTTAAACTAGTTTTGGTTATACATCATAAACTGAAGAAGCATCTTAAGGCATAGAGAACGAACTTTTGCTTATTTTACGTTTTGAAATAGTGTTAATTACTTTTTGGGTACAGACGTTTAGAAGGTTAAACTAAGTTAGATGTGGTTGGTATTCTACGAGAAGAGATTATCATGTCATACAATTCACGCGTATGCAGAGATGTGATGCGTTGACATACCGTGATATTTCTACTCTGTGGCTCTCTATTCAGACATAGCTCACGATAAGCTATCGCACACAGTTTATTGGTCAGGACATTATTGATTCCACGATAAAAAGCAGCTTTCTAAGGTACAGATTTTTATAACATATTTTTTCAATCAATCTCGTTTTATGGTTAACACAATTATGTTACAGTTTGAGTGTTTTTTTAGAAACCGTAGATAGCTATAAGTGGTTGCAGACGCGAATGGATTCACAGATAATGTTAATCCGAGGCCGATTTTGATACGAAACAGATAGCCGCTGAAGAATCTATTACATTAATATAAAATAAACAATACAGTAAGACTTTCAATGCATTTTGCCGGGAACGAGAAATCGTAGACGTGTTCAATTCGTGCATACATAACATGTGAAATTGATGTCTCATATGTTACACAATTAATTGACAGCGCTACGATAAGAATCCGGCAAATTTAAATCTTCCGGCAATTGGACACGTGCTAATCCTCAATACGCATGTTTGTTTGCGTGGTTGTGTTGAAATATTGATACATATATCTTAAAATTCTACCCGCCCAAGTTGTGAAGGCCACCCACATTTTAAGTTCCAGCGCCTTAGTTATGTTAGAGCAAGACATGTTTATGATATGAGGTAGTTCTAATTGGGATTAGGACTTACCTTCTTGTCATTAATTGGATATGAAACTTTAAATTAACAACCACGCGCAGATGTTGTGTACCATAGACTAACATCTGAAAATGTATGCATTTCGGTTCAGCATCAGACATTTTCCTTGTATTCGCTTTTCAAACAAAGTGTTATCGGCTTACGAAGTCCGGTGAAAAATTGATGCTCGAAGTAGTTTTGGTGTCGCTGCTTTTATATTTCAAGCAATATATTTCTAGGGAAGATATCTACTGCGTTTGAATATTGCGTTGTTCTTGTATTGTTTGTGTTAGTCTCCGGTGTTAATTATTGCTTGTAGGTTATTATGAGTAGAATTTTCTTGACGTAGAGCTCGCTTTACAACTTGTATCAAGAGTCCCGTCCCATATCGCTCTGGAAAAATTCCATAGCAGAGTTATATTTTAACTTGCGATTGACCATAAAATAATAAATAAATTACATTACTTCAATCCAATTTATAATTAAAACCGTACTCGTTACCGGAAGCGACATTAGCACTTCGAACCTAATCGCAACATCGACAACATAAAAATGACGTATCTAATTTAATTTTATAAATAATCATAATTTATACAAAATTAAATATTGTAACATTTGTAGCATATAACCAATACTATCTTAGATATCTTTTACTATCTCTCGTTACAAGCAGATTGAGTGTAATTACCTACCTTGAATTAATCTTATCTGGTCGTGTACCGTGAAGTTCCTGAAGTTGGAGAGGTTGAACAAATAAATTTGTTTTGTACACTGTCACAAGTGCTCGCCACTTACAAGTGTAGACGCAAATATATGTGAAATACTGTTAATTGTGAGAAAACTAACACCTTTTTCTAGCCACCGTTTTAACAGATATTATGTATTATTTATTTATATACAACGATAATGATATGTGCGCACATCACAGAAAAAAGGAATGAAAATACATATTTCGATTAAGTTTTTCTGTTTTATTTCCTAAACACTTTACTTTTATCAAAAAAATATTATACCTATCTTTGTTTAATATAAAGTTATTATAAGGTCTGTTTTATATAGTCAATGTATCGTGTTTACTGACGGTCAACTGTAGGTCACTTGCTGTCACGTTACTAACCCAGAAAATTTATATATTTTAGCTACAACCAGTAAAACGAATAACATTGTTTACAAAGAAATTTTGTGAGCAACGTAAATTTCTTCCTTCCGATCTTTTTGATGTTTTTCCCCTGTACATAAAAGTCGGAAGTATTACCTAGTTAAAAATAGTAACCCATTTTTTCCTTCGAAGTAAATCTTTCTTTATAAGATCTGGGCGGTATGCGCTCGCTACTTGATACCATCAATAATACAATAAATTGTAACCAAAACAACCCTACGTAAACCGTAACCGAAAACCGTAGCCTAACCGTAGTAATCTTCAATTTAAAACCATAGCACAAATATCTCCCATAACGGCTCTACATTTCCAAATAAATATGTTATACATAAACGCTTTCAAACACTATATTTCAATATCAGACAAGTGTAGAATTGTTTCATTCACACCTGCCTCTTCCATTCCAACATTGAGTACGGTTACAAAATACATACATATAATAAAAACGAAACCACTTCTACGTGTTAAAGGAAACTTAAGCGCATAACAACAAACAAGGCAGCAGAAACATTTTAAGCTTGCATAGATAATTGGATCGAAGGAGAACTAACACTGATGACGCGGATATAGTTCTACTAGAATAGACGTGTAAAATAAATGTTTGATATTCACATCCAGCAGCTGAATAAGATATCGATTGGTAAAACGCTATATAGATACTTAGCAACAGCTAAACTTGACATTAATCAAAATTCACCGCAGTTTAAACTAGCAAACTGTCGATCGATTTGTTCCAATATTTACAAATAAGTCCTTTTAAAACCAGCTCTGGCGCGCCATGGGATATAATACTTCAGGATTTAGCCAGGTACGATAAAAAAAACGCTTACCTTGCAGAGTTATCTGATTACTGTCAACGATATAATTAAACGATAAACGTGAAAGATATAAGCTAAATAATTTTTTTCATAATCACTTTATATTGTAGGTATGTATGTACATCTAGTAATACGTAACTCTCGACTCAAACGCTATGCAGGCCAATGCAACAGCCTACACACTATCCGTAGATCGTAATTAGGAAGTACTAGTACACTGCACCCACAGCCTCTACATATGGCTCGTGAAATTAATAACGACTAATAGCTCACTCGCGCATTGAATTGTAAATGAAAACTTTAAATTATTCAATCAAAAGTTCATATATTGTTGCATATTCATATCATATTGCAGTGCGAAATAGCGCCGCGTGTTAGCAAATTTGATCCTTATTTTCATCAGTGCAAAGACTGCGCAAAGTGCCGTCGTGAGCTGAAATAGGCAAGTCACTATTCAAATTCCGCAAGTGCGGTGCCAGGCTGCAATAAATTAAAGATGGCTATCTTTTAAGAGACAAATTATATGTATTAGAATAGTATTCTGTAGGCATTTGACGTTGTTGTTGTTGTTCTCCGTGGGAGCGGTCAGGGCTCCTCTTATCGGAGCTGTTAGCTGCTGCAATTACGAGATAGGGAAATAATGTGACCTTACGTTTGCGAATTGTTCGTCGCAGCGTAGGAGGCATCGAGGCCTAGCAAAAGGACGTACATGTTTATATACAGTACACAGTGAGGGCATTATATACAGTACACAGGGCATTATATACAGTACACAGTGACGGCCGGGCGCCGTACGCTAAGCTTTAAGTATCAGTTCATGAACAGTTATGGAGATTAAATCCGAATTATTTGTAAAGCCCTGAAAGAAGAATGAAATCGTCATGATTCTGATAACATTGTAATGACTTACCGACGTTTACTAATTTTGTATCGAGAACATCAATTTACGATCAGTGTATCAATGCATTAGATATCTACAGGCCATTATTTCAAAATGAATAGAGACATTATTAACATTTATTTTTTTTGTTTTGGTTTCGCTAACAGTAAACTGTCGTTTTACAGAAGAGGAGTTTCGCGAGCAAAAATTTTTGGTGCTAAAAAATAAAGGTTAACTACTGGCTGAGTTTAAAAATGCATCTATTCTATGAAGGCACATCCGTGAAACCGAGAACGTTAACTAGCCTAGGGGTGCCTCACACTGGTGGAGTGTCATCTCGCAGTTAGACAAGAGTGCTTGGAAAAGAAATATCACAAGGTAGAAGGCGAAAAAGCGCTAATTCTGGAACTTTCTAGAATGTCTCGCTCGAATGTATTGTGCTAATTCTGGAATGACGTTTCTTTGCATAGAACACACAGTTATTATGCTTTTTGTGAAATCAACAACGTACGATTCGGTTACGATTATCATAAGCATTTAATACTGTGATCGGTGATACAAAATTACGAATGTAAATGGCATTTTGAAAATTTCGTAAAATGCTCTATGTTATTAATAACAAGTATTGAAATCACATACATAATTAATATTTGCAGAATGGACACAAGCTGACTAGCATATATTAATCAACGTGAAATATCACGACAAAAACAATTAAAACATTTATAGTTTTTTGTAAATTTGTAATTTATGATAAGTTGAAAAATATAAAGTTAGATTTGAATAAATAAGATTTCAATTTATTATAAAGAAACAACCAGTTCATTTTCAATACCTACTTAAAATTCAGGTTCAATGGCAGCTAGGAACAATTTAGGAAGAAAGAGCTGGGTTTTACGACATGACCGCCAGTCGGCAGAGCAGAAGTTTTGTTCACTCGAAGTTTTTCACCGGAAAATTAGGCCAAGAACAAGATTTTCGACCGAAATCACAGCTGATTTAACAGCCATTAGTATAATTTAAGCGAAGTTTGCCATAATAACATCATGTTATTAGCACGCCACATTCACGAAGCGAAGTCACAGGAAGCACTTAGTGTCACCATTCGGCTTAAGATGGCGCTGAAAGCGGGAAGTCTCTGTGCAATAAATACTAATTAACTGTACGGGCACACAAGGTTGAATTAATACTGGGATTTTATCCCGCGGCGGATTTACCAACACTGTTAATGTTTTTCGTGACACGTTTATATGTAACGTTTGACTGTCGTCGATAAATTACATATGTACACGTATGGGATATATGGACGTATGTATAAAATATCTATCCACATAAACATCATATCGTTCTGTAGACACAGATATCTTTTTAGAAAGACTGAGGCGACAGTTTACGTCGCGAGCCACGTGCTCCTTGATGACGTCACACGCTTTAGAGAACATTAGGGTGAACTCTATAAGTAAACAAAACAAAGTAATAATCTTTAGGGCCGTATCAGAAAGAATTTGAACAACTTTAGCTCAATCGACATTGAAACAGCCTGGTCAAATGTGTCTCAGCTTTTCTTGGATACATCCACGGTTAGAAGCGGTAGATAAAGACGTAATCAGGAGGAGTAATTAGAACAGTTGTAATCATTCACCCTTAAACATATTATGGAGTGAAGTATCAGTTTCGCCCATACCAGTGTTATCTTTTAACTAGAATGTCGAACGAAACGCACCCGCCGCTTGCAAAAACAAGTATACATATAAAGTAAGATTGCCTCGTTGGTCGTGTTGGTCGCAAGTCCGACTGCCGAACGGGAGGTCCTGGGCCGATTCCCGGGTCAGGCACTACTAAATTTTCTAATTCAGATTTTCTAATAGTGGCTCGGAGTCTAGATATGTGCCCGGTGTACGGCAATAGGCTCACCACCTATTCCGTAGTGGGACGTAAGCGTAACTGGTGAAACGAGTGTTCTACATTCCTCAGCCTACCTCTTCGGGGATGACAGGCCTGATGTTAGGTTACACCATATAGTTATATTTCGATTCGCAAAACCCGTACATGAAGTTGCAAATTAGTATTCATATTATTCACGTTGCATTCAAATGAAATTCAACTGTTATAAACCAAGTTACGTACGGAATGCATTCGTTAAATTGCGGAAGGCTTATTCTTATAAGGAAAAGCGTTGGAAGAGTGGTCGGATAAATATTTTTGGATTGTCATATAATACATATGCATATTAAGAGTAGTACAAAATGTACATAATGTATTTTTTAACTCGCATTTCATTATAAGGGACAGACGAGCATTTTACCTACGAGTTATGTGCTGTCATATTTATAAAGGTTAATATCACCAAGTACAAGTTATGCAAAATTATCATTAATGACACATAATTATGTAGGATTGAAATGATCTAAGTTTCATCATAAATTTAATCAATCACAACGTACTTTCTGAAGTACAATTTTAAAGAAATATATAGATTTGTATGACAATAATCACAGAACGAAACATGTCGACGACGTCGAACAAAAAGACGTCTGAATTTGTTTCCAGTACATGTATTTATTCCGCGCGCGGCGGCTACAGTCCTCATAACAAACGTATCTCACTCGAACTACTGTCGTAACTGTCAGTCGCAACGCAAAACGTTTAAAATGAGTGAAAACGGACGGATTCGAAAAGTGATTATAGCGCGCTAAATATATGTAGTTTACACTACATATATTTACGGCGTGTTTATATAGTGGACCCTGAGAACAACTTACATTTTTACACTAAAATAATGACATAGGTATTATAATTTTTTACTAATTATCATTACAGCACATTATCAAAACATTATGTATTCTACTTATCCTTATCACTATAACATGTGGCCGGCTACGGTCAGCTAGTATTTCTGAAACATCTAACATCGATCAGATACATGGACAATGTTATTTCGTTCAAGAGACAAATGGGAATGGTATCTCTTTGTGCAGTCAGACTTTTTTCATGTGAAGAGCGTAGAACCCACCATCTCCCCTCTCCCATCACCCACCCCCTGCCGGCGAGTAACATTTGTAACCAATTGAACCGGTAACATAATAACTGCCAATCATTAAGATAGAAGCAGATGTAGTGGTGGTATCCTTCAAAACAAATAACATATACTGCACAATAAGAAAATACTGGATTCTCCCATTGTTAAGTATAACTTAAGAGCTGTAATACTTCAGCAGGTTAGCTTTCCGCCTCCGAAGCTACAAGTTTCCAATCCCAGACACAAACATTCTGATTTGGCGAATTATGTACGTATTTTATTCTCCATAATGTTCTGCCAAATCACACGTCCTCGAAAGACGAAGATGTCAATGTCTAATTGATCAACAAAATATAGTTGTGATGATAATGAATATTTAATGATTACTCGTAAAATTTTAAATATTACAAAGTTTTATAAATCATGTCAATAACTAGAGTAAATCGTATACCTTTAATACACACCAAGAAACACCTCAATATACACAGGTGTTGAGAATTTTTTATCACTGTGTGTTGAGAATTTTTTATCACTGTGTGTTAAAAATAGAACGCCGAGCCTGCATCTGAGAGACGACAGCGCCTCGTTCGCTAATCTTAATTAAATAAATCTACATTTTAATGAACGTTCCCATTACTCCATTCACGAGTTTCGCTACAAGATGCTCCTGAAAGGAAACGGATGGAACTGACAAGGGACTTCTGTTCGCTATATATAGACTCAGCTTCGAGGAGGACGGACGTATTTGTTAGAAATAAGTATACGTAGATATTTGTACAGTACGCAAACATTTTTAGAGGCTTTTATGACGCCATGAATGACGCTTTGATGACGTATAATAGAAAATATAAGGAGAGGGCATAATCAGTGCGGCACGATGGTGATACAAAATTGCGAACCATGCAATTTTTCGCAATTTTGTTACATGAAACAGAATGTGAACAGAAACATTGTAATTATCCATTCTAAATACGAGTGTTTTTGACTAAATTGTACATAAAAGCATATACAAGTACACTTCATAGCGATCATACGGTTGTATTGATAGTTTCAAATATATTTTACTGCAAGCCGTGTGACGTGCGAATGGTATTGGTTCTCTCATAACTGTGACATGTCTGTGACATACTCCGCCACGCTGCTAGAATGCAAAGTCGCGGAAATACAGTTTTGGGATCAGTGTTTAAAAACAACCTACAAACCCTTTGAGGAGGTTTAACGATTTTAACCGCTCATATAAATTGAATATCAGCGGTCACCCTTTCTAAATATAGGCTACGCCCAGCGTAGATACCTTAGCAAATCGTTTGCAAATCTACAATTTTCAATCTAAATAAATAACGTGTAGCCCGAACGCAAAACTGGGAACGCAAAACGCTTTATACGGGAATAATAAATCTTGGCAATAATTAATGTCATTGACGCGTTGATTCAAAAACGCCATTTCTGGCACGAACGGAAGTATCGGATGGATCTTACAAGAGATCTCTGTTAGCTAAATATAGACTGCCCAAGCGAGCAGGAACGTTGCATGGAATTATTGTCCTAGTGTGAGTTTAAGCTAAGTGGGTCCTTTCGC
The DNA here is from genome assembly GCA_018245635.1 of Mimoniades versicolor eupheme. Classification (NCBI taxonomy): domain Eukaryota; kingdom Metazoa; phylum Arthropoda; class Insecta; order Lepidoptera; family Hesperiidae; genus Mimoniades; species Mimoniades versicolor. The sequence goes on along the minus strand of DWDW01000223.1, from coordinate 170 downwards.
TAGAAACGACAAGCGAAATATCAAACGACTAAATACAAGACTATAACATGAAAATGACAACTGGTGTCAAACCCGGATCGGAAATTCATCGTTAATACATGTGTAGTAACTTCACGCCTGTAATCCCCGTAGAGGTAGGCAGAGGAATGTAGAACATTCCCACGTTTCAC
>DWDW01000222.1:0-16599 GCA_018245635.1 Mimoniades versicolor eupheme | reverse complement strand
TGTATTCACACATGAGGATTTTTATTATTTACCTACAGATTACTCATCATTAATAAACATCGACAGGTAAGTATCGTTACGCAAAAAACCGGCCCCAGGGCAGCGTTCTGCAACGGCCGGGCATCGAAACGATCATTTTAGAACTGAAAGCATAGCGGCTCACCTCCATAGACCTATATTTAAGGGCGCGATGCAATAAGAACACATCGCTGTCCGGTCCATTCCCGCACGACTGTGCAAGATAAATGGACGGCACGGCGCGGCCGAGCCCAAGGAGACGCGTTCTCACGGCCCGTGCCTGCATTTTATTCTTTTTTGTTTCATCTGGTTTCCGAGTTAGAGGTCGACGGAGCCCGTTTCGAAACTAGAAGTGACCGCTGCACGCGCGATTACCGCGACAAAAACTATGCGACAACGGCATGCCTCGGCCGACTGACGAGTTCCTACTGCTACCTGAGGCAAATCTACGCTCGGTCGCACACCCACCGCAAGACCAATTGTTTTTATCACTGATTCCTTGCATTGTTTATCCTATTTATATTGTTGAACCGTTTTATTTAACGTTACATTGTTTTAGAAATGTATATGTATGTATGGACGTGTATAAACTATTCGTGAGTCTAATGTTAATTAGACTCCCGCTGCGCAACACCTCTGCTCATTATTTACCGCTTCATTAAGAGCTTACTCACGATGAGCGGCTGTCAAAATCCCGCCGAACACCCATCCATCCGCGCTTGAAATATCGCAGCATTGTCGTACAATAGTAACTGTCATCGGTCTCGTTAATTGTCTCACCCGCTCTCTACCTCGAGATCTCCTTTATTCTAACGCACTATTCCTGTTCACAAAATAGAATGCTCATTTCCGCTCCGCCACTGAAATCCGCAGACAATCATACCATGCAATACCGTATTGCCCAACCGCACAATTATCACAAACAAAAACTAAATTATCGTTCTGCTCATTTCGGTAACGCGCGGAAATGATGCGCTTTGATCGGTAATGATACCACGTGCACCATATAACTAACAATAAAAAAGTAACGTTAATGCATTTAAAGAATTCAATTTCATGTACAGTTACAAAATTACGGTCACTTCCACAGACTTACAATTCTACTAGGTAAGGTTATAAAACGTTTATTCTTAAAAGGCAATACAATAAAAATTCCCGAATTAAATCACCTTTAACAATAAATTTTACAAATCATGTTAAGTTTCAGGAATAACTAACTATTCAGTGCACAAAGTACTGATCAACTGTGCTTTTTTCAAGTGTTCATTAATAAGAAAACAGTAACGAGCTAACCTACTACGAATAAGCACCCTTTTGATGCTCGCTGTGGCAAGTGTCGTTCAACAGACTGTCGGCACTCTTCTTCCAGCGGCGAGTAGCAACAAAACTTCTAGTCACCGGAACACACAATTTTACAAGAATGTTACTGAACTCCACATATTTTTAACCTTCTTTAGTATTATTGTCGTTTTAATGTTATTAAAGATAAACATATTTTGAATATACTTCAATCAAATACTGTTACCTAAAATGAATATAGAGGTTCAAAACTGTATTTATTTAGAATGCGACATGTAAATTATTGAATCGTTACAACATTTATTGTGATGTTTACAAAATCGCTACTCACAATGTAAATGTTGTACGAACACAATTGACTTTTTTAAGCATTCAAGAGTCGAGTTCTGTGCACCGCTATTGTGATTTTTGTACACGATTTAATGAATTCGCTCTTCCACCGAACGATCCTCGGGCTACATTCAAAGGAAAATTACAGTCAAGAGGATCCTCGAAACAAACCCTTTAAGAGTCACGCTTCGTTCTCGCTAAACTCGGTCCAATTATTTCGAGTCTTTTTTACTTATTCTTTTTAAACTAGAGGTCCATTATATCGGCGTCAGTTGGTGGACGCTCAGTCTAACTACGCCATATGGTATTATTTCAACCTTTAAATTTACTCGAGACAGAGAAGTTCGCCTAATTGATTAACGATCTAGAGGCGGACATGCTTAAACGCTCCGACGGTCGTTTTTTTTTGTCGGAAATTCCTGATAATGATACGTTTTGATTGTCCAAAAAGAGCCATAGTCCGCCGCCATATGGTGCGGGGCGCAGATTCGCTGCGCAACATTTGGCTCCACCAACCGAACCACCAGTTAATTTAAGTTCTACCTGAGACTTTAAAAGTGTATATTGTAGTAAAAAATGTGATTGCATTTGGAATTCAACCATATTTAATCTGAAGCGTCATACCTTACGAAACAGCGATACACAATGAATATTTTACTATTAAGTCAAAATAAACCCTAAGTTAATAAACTAAAACTCTTTATGCGTTCTCATTAAATGTAAACTTATAAATCACAAAATAAAAATGGACGGAATTTATAGAGGTATTATGTGAGTTACTTTAATAAAAGTCTTAGTAGTTTTCAAAAATAATATGTATATTGAAATATTTTCAAAAACATTACCTATCTAATAACATTGAACCGCGTGAAGGTTTACAAATAGGGTGTGCAAGTTTCTAAATATTGTGCTCTTTTACAGGTTAGCAGGCGCTGGCATGCCTAGCGGCATGGGCGGGGGGACGCTCGGCGGCCACTGCCAGCTCGCCAACCAGCCGCTGGTGATGCCGGTGTTCCCTCTGCGCGCGAACCAGCCCAGCCCCGTGCCCGTGTACTCGCCCTCCCGCTTCCACATAGACAAGCGATGTCAGCACCGCTGCACGTGGAAGTGCCTCGCCATAGCCATGATCTGTCTGTGCGTCGTGCTCGCCGCCATGCTCGCCTACTTCATAGGTAACCTCATTTAATTAAAATGTACATACATACATACATACATGTCTTCACGCCAGATCCCTTGAGGGGTAGGCAGAAAGCACAGCGTGCCAAATATCTCTATTCTTACACACCTGTGGTGCTTTTTCCATATTCTTCACTATCTTCATACATGCAAGCCGGTTTCGGAGACTTCTAACGTCTCCATCAGATAAAATCTTGTTAATTAATTAAAACGTAATACTAAGAAGCTGAGATTATCGCGGCTCGATCGTAAAGGATTTGTTTACTTCTTTGACAGTGAACACTATAGAAGCACTACAGAATTACTAATATGTATTATATTATTGACAGATTTATAAAACAGTAGTTTTAACAATGTAATTACAAATGTGTTATCATATTAAACTTTTACAAAGTAAGAACGCATCACGTGGGTTGATTAGTAATAGCGTGCCACTGCTGCCATTACTGCCACTTATGCCAACTGCTTAAATGTCTAAAAACCTGTCTGTATAACACAGGATCAAAATCTACATATGTACATAGTAATTATAAAGTAAACATAACGTTTAATATAAAACAATCATGTTTTCAATAGATCCATTATCATAATAGCCAGTCACCTTTGTAAATATAGAGATATTTTATGTACGACTATGTATTTCGTAACAACACAAAAATATTATCGATATATCTTTGTTTACTCACAGCAGGGAGTCCGAATAGCTTGTTAAGACAGTATTTTTATTAACTCGGTCGGAATGTCCATTAAATTATTCATAACTTAACTCTTATTCAAACGATTAGCATAGGCATACGGTCTTCGTTTGAAATAATCATAACAAGTAAATTTTCTAGGAATATATCTTGTCTGTTAGAGAGAAAGCAATAATTGTGTGTTATATTAACGTTGTTTGTTTAGACATTATTCTATGAGGATTTAATAAAAGCCATTTTGAATTATACTCGAATGTTCTTGTTATTCGTCGAAAATTAATCTTTATATAGGTATATAAAAGTAAAGATATTATTTCAGTTTCACTGGCTCGGCCCATGGATCTAATTTAGTGAGGGACAGATTTAATCTTTCCTGATTGGAAATTTATCTAAACAGACCCCTGACATATGGAGGATTATATGATACAATGCCTTCCGGCCACAACCGGTAGATTACTCCAGTATATTAGGTACAATAAACAAGTATATTAAGTAGTAACATGCGAAATAAGACAGACTTTTATGAAAATTTAATTCGTGTCTTAATGATAAATTGATTTAATTACAACTCTGTTTTGTAAATGAACGAGACAACAGAGAATAGACACTTTATAGGCAAGCGTAGGTACTACATCCTACATTCCATCTCGTGTATCATTAGTTGAAAATCTAATTAAATGCGAGTCTATGGCTATTTAAACAGTTTTTATACTTACAGCAAGTATTAAATTCTAACTTTCGAAGTCAATACCATCCAAACTGGCGCTGTCCGATGTAAATAAGTTAGTTAAACAGCGCTATCACATTGGAAGTCGTAGACCATTAGTCTTCCATCAGTCTTTGTTTAGATCTCGCGAGCGGTATTCACAAAGAGCTCTCCATAAAAAACAAAACAAACATCAGAAAAATATAAATGATGCGACTAACGTAAGGCAACGCGGTGCGTGCCCCGAGCCCGCCGCTCCTGTGTTAGCGCGGTTATAAATTATCTCTCACTTCCACGTCCTACACCATTTTATTATGGATACATCAGCCGATAGAAATCTCGGCCTATCTGCGAAACGACTAATCATAAGTCTCGCCGACATTCCGGCATGAATATTTGAGATACGAGTTTTTTTTTATTAATATCTGAGATACCATCAAACTCGCATAAAGATTCAGCGCGTACTTATCGAAATACAACGTGAAGTTTAAGTAACTGAACTCTGACGAGCCTTGATAACATGTAGATCCTATTCTAGAGCTTTGTGATCTATGCGTGAATTGGCCTGAGAATGTATGACACAATTCACGCGCAGTAGTTATTTTTGATGAATAGTCAATCGATTGCGACGATAAAAGTCAAAACCGCAGACACATTCGAGATGGAGCCAAAATAGTAACGCAGTGGGCGCCCGCGACCACTGGGATAACTACATGTGACCTAAATTCGTTCGTGAACCCGAAGAAAATTTACTATGCGAACTCAATATGAGCGACTGGAGCGCGTTATATCTTTATTATTCTGATACCCACGTATCTATGTATATATCACGTACACATATGTATATCTGATCCACGTTTTTCAACATGAGTGCGTAAATTTCAGATTCCCAGAGCGTATAGGAAATTCAGCGATCCAGGGTTTAAATCTAACCTTGGCACAAAACTTTTACATATTGCCTTGTAAACTAATAACAGAATTTTTACGTTACGATATAACAGAATTTTTTACCATCCTTATTAGATACAAAATATGTATCTCTCTGTGTTCACAATTGTTCATTTCTCACTAATCGCTTATTTTTAATCACACACCATCATTATTTATAGACTTGCTAAGCTTTCTAGCTAATTGTTGATAATTTGGCATTAAAAGTACAGAAATCCGCAAACAATGTGAACTCAGACTATAGCTCCATCCGAGATCTGTATAAGAAATAAGTGGAAATGTCTCATGTCTTAGTAACGCACAGTGTGTAGGCACACACGCGGCCTTCGAACCACAAATACAAGTAGGTATGTATTACAATTTTTAATAACTGCTGAAATCCCCGAGAACACTTCTATAAAATCCTCCAACAAAGCTTAACATCACCAACATCAACCCTTTTACCAGTACCACTTTCGAACGCACGTCTACTCATAATAAAATGGCCATAAATTGCGACCCAGACAGAATTTAGAATATTTGACTAGACTTTTGATTTTAATACAAATAATATTCTACAACACAAAGCTTTACAGTTTCATTTATAATGTAATTAGAACATTGTAAAACATGCATTTCAGTGTAATAAAAATTCAATATATTTTTTAATGAAGTGTAAGGCATTCCCCAACTGGAAAATGGTAACAATAACTCGTAAGTCATTACATTTTACATCGAATCTCACGTGAGTGTTATATAACATAACTAAGCTTTCGCGGTACATAGTTTCTACAATATTAATAGAAGAACCAAGAGCAAGTAACAAATGCTATTTTTTATTGCTTTTCATCTATCATACTGTTGTTTGTTTATATAAACCTTACATATAAACGAACGATAACGAATTATATCGTACTAATGTATTATGCATTGTTTTATGCATGTTACGATAATACATATACGAGTACATACTCGTATATGATGTCGTTGCAACGGTTTCACGCCGTCTGTTTAAAACAGCTGTTTAATTAATTGCCTGCAAAAATAATTAGCGAAAATTGCTCAAGAACAATTTATATGTGAAACTACTTATTATTTTGATACTCCGGAAAACAATGAATTATTCCAATATGCTCATCGGACTGTACGTACCTACGGGTTGGACTTGTTGTCCGCCGGAACCAAAAGTCCAACTTCATTTCATTAACATTTGAAAGACAAACTTTATTTTATCAAGAGGAACTCCGTGCAATATTAATGCACGATTGGTATTTCGACAGAATTGAAAAATTATTTGACTAACAGCAATTATACATGCATGTGGACAAATCTAGTATTTTTTTCATACTATTTCGTTATCTCTTCAAAACTTAAGTCTTACGAAACCATACTTGTTTTAGAGAAAACATTTTCTGTATTATATGATGTGAAAAATAATTTACAGTGTTTTGAGACAAGAGAAAGTACCATTTTAGGCAATAAAATAAAGACAAGTACGGGTTCGATTCTAGAAAGCAGTGTAATGAACCGGCTCGAGGCATAGTGTTTGTCGTGAACGGATCTTATCGTATCGGATCTCGCTGCATTTAGAATCCCATTAAATTATAGAAAACGATAAGACGTGCATGTCGCATACGGACGCGGCAGTAACGCATCAACTTCAAAACGAAACACATATATCTAATTGAATGACTTATACGCCTCCAAATAACCACATTTAGATTCCACTAAGATATCTACAATCTAATGAGGTACGATAATATTGATATAACATACAAACACTCTACCGAAACACTCTAATCTCAAATATATGGAACGGTATAGGAAAGTAAATTGTTATTTTTAAGTTACTCAAGTTATGCGACTGATACACTGTCAGTGTATTGTAAGTTAATATAATAATAAAATTAAAGATAAAAATACTAATGTCACGAGAATCAATTTCCAATTTTATTGTATATGTACTTTAGATTCCATGAACAGCTTACCATGTCCAAATGGGGGGAGGGATCACTCTGCAGAAATGTACTATAATGAGTTTTTTACCGACATGTTAACAAGAACGCTATGTTACACAATTTTCATACATATGTATGTACCTATGTATTATAGTTTTAAATTTACAAATTTTCAACATACCTATGCACAAAATAAACCCATTAAGTATGAATACTACAAATCTATAAAGGTTTAAAAGCTGTAAAGGCAAACTAATAGTTAATAAGTATATCAAGCTTTCGTTTAAATGAAGCCAAGTCACGCAAAGTTTGACATGCACGTATGATAATAGCATATCGTGAATTAATGACATAGATTACTATCGATGGTATGCGGGGTTTAACCGACCGTATACTCGTATAAACTTTTACTTACATGTATGTTACATAACGTTGCATCTATTCGCCATAGGAGTAGGTACCTACGCAGAATTTATAAATCTTTCTTCTCCTATTTCCATTAGTCTTTATACTCGTCTATTAAAAATACTATTGGAATGGCAATATTTAAGGGCATCTCTACCTTGATCAATTTACGTATGTCTGAATCGATTAAGACAGTAGATATTTCGATTTTTTACTTTGTGTTATATGTATAATTATTTATTTATTTTCTATTCTTGAATTTAATATAATAAAGAATATAGATGGGTAAGGAAAATGTACAAACAGGATGTTGTTATTTTCATTTAAAATTCGTTCAGGACATCGATATCATTATTTTCGTTTGGTTAAATTATGGTCTGGTAGAAATTACAACAGTCTAAAAACTCATTGATACTTTAAGTATTCAGTACAGAACACAACGAACTATTTGTCGACACGCCTTCGAGCGCCCCGGATGTGTAGCGAATAAAAAGCGGTTCTGTAGTTTAATCCGACATAAATCTCCTATGACGGTAGTTTTACTAGAGTAATGAAAAAATGTGTACCATCTGTTGCACCCTTCATTACTTGCATACACGTTGAATAGGGACGAATGGTAACGTCAACTTTTAATGTAATTGAAATTTAGAGAACCCCAAATGTTTTATTAAAATTCTCCCGCCAATAGTTACATCCAAGAACGAAACACAAGTGACAACAAGCACAACTGTGTCCTGTGTTATTTGGAACGGTATGAATACAAAATAATAGCCATAACGTTCTATATTCAATTTGTCACGTATTCTGAATTTATCTAAAATCTTCTAAATTTATTTGAAAACAGTAATAACCAGATATGCTATTTACACAGTCAGATGTATGTATGATCACACAATCACTTTTTCCAACTCAATAGGCGCGCTAGGGATTTCTGTACAAATCAAACTAGAGGCGAGTATCAAATTTGCGTTAGGCTGGAATAGATTTGTTTCTGTCCGCACTTCTTATAGAATAGGGCAAATAAGTGCTCGTCCCTCACTGTGGATCATATTTAGAAAAGAGAAGGATACTATTATGACGTGTCGCGTAAAATAGAAAGAGAGAGGGTGACGTACACGAGGAGCGAAAGATTTATCACGTGACTAATACCGAGCCAGTCCGACGGCGCGTCGCTCTGTCCCCCGGGACTCTATCAAACGAGTTTCGCTCCCCCAACGCACGATGCAATCTATGCTGAATCGTATTACAATAAATTGCATTAACTCGAAAAATAGTACAGATAGCAAACATCGTCCATCTGCACACAATCGTCTCGTGCGCCGTTGACGCGACGTCGAACAGAGCACCCTCCATTTCCCATTCTCGTCGATTCCATGGCGAAATTTATAGATTTTACGAGGGATCATTGAAAGTCGTGACACACCACATTGTTATATTTCATTTTTGTGGACGGAAATTACGTCGTCTAGCATTCTTTTGTAACTAGTTAACATAATATATTGTTTGCCATTTTTTTTGTTTGCATTTTTGAATGTATCGATATCAAAATAGCGGCTAGTATTATTAAAACAATGCAACATTTTAAACTTACATTTATTTTTATTAATGAAAAAAACCAACAGATTAAAAATAACTTTTTCATAATATTTCTTAACTACTTATTAGATTGCAACTTGTTCAAAATTGAACAGAACTCAACAATAAATACAATCTGTTGTAACACAACGTATCCTGCACTATTTGCATGAAAATTCACAATCTCTGTATTGCAGCAAGGATTAAAAAATCAATACCATTTTCAATGCACTCCCCTGCATTGAATATAAATTAGCCACTTATCTATTGATCGTCGACGATAAAGGTTATTGTCGTCAACTAGCGACCCTCAACCCTGTTGAGTAAATGGTCCAATTTCAACGCCGGACCAAATGGCGTCAACGCATCGTGATCCTTATCTCCAAATAAATCTTAGCGATAAATTACGCTGGATGAGGGAGGAGATGATAGTATAATTGCGCCAAAACATGCATATGCATTAGAGGACTTATCTAAACATTTAACTTCTGATTCCAATATGGCGTAACAAACTTCGTCTTCACGTTTTAATCAGACCCGAATTCTATTATAGATTCCATTTATATGGTTTCTTATGAAGCAGTACATTGAAACAAACCCTGTTGCTTTAATCAAGCCTCCGACTACTGATGAACAGTTTCTATTCAAAGCATATACATGTATAGCGACATCCAGCATACATCTTGGGAAAGTAAATTAAACACGTTCTTGAAAATACATCTAAATCCGGTTGATGGTTGATTTCTAACAGGACTAATAAATATCAACAATGAATTCTCTTTTACTTTATAAAATATAATTCGTTTGTATGTAGAAAGAATTGAAATACCTACTCATAAACTTATTAAGGTTGTATTAAAGTCAAAAGCGTTGTTGTAGAACGGGAGAAAATAGGATAAAAGCACATTATTTTTCTCTTTGATAACTTAATAAAAATAACTTCTTGTGCTCGTTCGCTCGTGCTTGTCCCGGCCGGTGCGTGGAGAATGATAAAATTAGGCAGAGTAACGCGGCGTTCAATAGATCGGGAGTTTGACGACTGTCGCATAATGAGCGGACAATGGCATTCCCGGCAGTAAGAAACGGTTGGGTGTAGCCGAGCCACCTACGTGCTCGCAAGCGGCTCGGCGCACCGACGGAACCAATCGGTTTGTCGGCCTGCCACGAAGTGCGCAGCTACTATGCTCCGGTTAATTAAAACCTGACAGAACGTCACCACACCTCCCTGCCCTATTCACCAGTTGATCCAGCCGATGTCAAATTCTTAAACGACATATCTCATTGTGTCCTATTTTTATTGTACGGTTGAGATTATAAGATATCGATGTAGGAAATGAGTACCTATAATATTTTTTATAGATCTGTCTCGTTCAAAGATAAACTACTTCAGATATACAAAATTTTAATACAGTTTTTGTGTTATGAAAGTAGTAATTTTTTATAAATAATTAGATTAGTTTTTATTAGATTTTATATACTCTTATTATAAACGAAACGTAAAATCACGACTGTAATCCCCGAAGAGGTAAGCAGAGCAATGTAGAACACTCACACGTTTCACCAGTTACGTTTACGTCCCACTATGGAATAGGTGGTTTATACCGGGTAGGTACATATAATACAGGATACATGTCCAGAGTCTGAGCAACTACTAGAAAATCTAAACCAGAAAAATGTTGTAGTGAACCCAGGACCTCCCGCTCGACATTTGCATTTGCAACCAAAACGACCAACTACTTTCTCTTGTTATAATAATATATAATTATTTATGTTTTTCGTTGTTACAGCGTTATCGTCAATTAAAAGTAATATAGACAATTCTAATTGTATTTTGGTCCAAGATGTGAAAGCGGTAACACATGCACAAGGAATGAGAGATGCTCTATCGACTTCATCACCATCTGACGGTAAGACAAAACTTAAATATTTAATTATGAAATAAGCCATTAGTAAAGTATACATATAGTAAAATAAATTTTTTTCTTAGAATCTATATCGACATCTTCGCTCGGTGGATGGTCAACGACAGCAGAAGCCGCACTTGAATCCGCAATAATACCTCAGCAAGCGCAACAAGCGGCGCCTCCGCCTTGGTCCCCGGCGCTTGAAGTCAGAGAATTCGATGAAGTACACAGCGCCACCATACCCGCGTATCAATTCTGGAGCTCTGAATTTCGTAATAAGCAACCCGCATACGTCAGTCTCAACTTTACCGTTCCTTGGGGCGCTAATTTCGCTGTTTACGGTCGACGCAACGTAGCCCCAAGCGTTACGCAATACGATTTTGTTGAGTTTATACGAGGCGGCAGAGTCGACCACCGGCTTAGAAAAAGACGAAATTCTGAACTACGAGACATTTACGAAAATAACCAGAACGACTTTAATTCTCTATTGAGTACGATAAGCCCATTCCAAAGATGGAACCATACGATAAACAAAAGATCTACCGATATGAGAGTAAATGTAAGCATATTACAGTATCTGGACACAGGAAGATGGTTCATATCGATATATAATGACGAACTACAGCCACACAGTGTTGAGATGATTGTGTCTGAAGCAGAGGGAGTTACTAATTCTTGTCCCGATGATTGTTCAGGACATGGATCATGCTATTTAGGGAAATGTGATTGCATGGACGGTTACGAAGGTCACGATTGTTCTAAAAGTAAGTGCTTGCTCTTGTTCAATGTCTTTCATAGATATTCAAATTTATTTTAAAATGTCTGAACAAAAATAATTTTTTAGGTGTTTGCCCGGTACTGTGTTCCGGCCACGGTGCGTATGCCGGTGGAGTATGTCATTGCTCAGAAGGTTGGAAAGGCGCTGAATGCGATGTTCCAGCGCACGACTGTGAGCCCGCTGACTGTTCAGGTCGCGGGCAATGTGTCGCAGGGCACTGCCATTGTAAGCCTGGGTGGAAAGGAGCAAAATGTGACGAAGGTAATACTGTTGCAGTATACATGAATATTATTAGTTTTAATTTGGAAGCAGTCTTTATCTTACAGTTGTTTCAGAGGATTGTTTGGATCCCACATGCGGTCGTCACGGCTCGTGTGTGCGTGGACGTTGCGTTTGCCGAGCGGGCTGGCGCGGAGCGGCGTGCAGCGAAAGAGATGCACGGGTCCAACGATGCTTACCTGCATGCTCCCAACGTGGTGTTTACGACTTAGATGCCGGCCGTTGTGTTTGTGATCCACTTTACACTGGCGACGACTGTTCTCAAGGTATTATTAATAAACCCTTAAAAATGTATTGTAAATTTTCAACTTGAAATAGACATTTTTAAAACTTTCGGTGTTTGTAGTGGTGTGTTCATTGGACTGCGGTCCTCGTGGAGTGTGCGCGGAGGGTGTCTGTCGGTGTGACGAAGGCTGGACCGGATCTTTATGCGATCAAAGGCCGTGTGACACGCGCTGTCACGACCACGGACAGTGTAAAAACGGCACTTGCGTCTGTACACAAGGCTGGAACGGAAGACACTGCACTCTCCGTAAGTTATGCGAAGTTTAAAGAACAGACAAAATGAAAAATCAATTTATTCGATATGGATGAATTTAATTCGTCTTATTAACATTAATTGTTCCTTCAGCTGGATGTCCCAACGGCTGTTCACGACACGGTCAATGTTTACTGGAAGATGGTGTTTACCGCTGCTCCTGTGCCGACGGCTGGGCTGGTATTGACTGTTCCATCGCTCTTGAACTCTCTTGCAGCGATAACGAAGACAACGATGAAGGTAACGAGATCACGGATTAAGACAATACATGTGTGTTCCTTTTGTTATGTAAAAGTGTAGATATGTTTACGTCACCTTACAATGTCACTACCGTTTTGAAGATGGCATGACTGACTGCTCGGACTCGGAATGCTGCAGTCGTCCTGAGTGCTCCGAGCACATTATGTGTTTGGCTTCTAACGACCCCGTCGAGGTACTTCTTCGGAAGCAACCTCCTTCTGTCACCGCATCGTTTTACCAACGCGTCAAATTTCTCATAGAAGAAAACTCTGTACAGAGCTACGCACACATGGACGAATATTCAGAAAGGTAAGTGATTACATTTAGATAAACAATGTAGGGAAACAAACACGAAACCACATCATATGTGAAAGATATCGTACAAAATCAATAAAGTTATGTTGTTTTTATATTTAAATTTACAAACGCTATCTTTCACTTCATAAAGATAAGGACTGACCTACGTTCGCACTAGTTAACGATCCGGTATATTTTGCACCTAACAATGGTATTACTTAGATGTTTACTTTCATCGTCATATTATGTAAATCCGTAAGATTTGAGAACGAATTCATAAAAACATAATATTACAAATAAGGACTAGCACCTGTACCATTTTTACTCCCGCTCATCTTCCTGAACCTCTCCGAGGATTTGGTGTGTTTATTTTAATTTAATTAACGATAACGTTTTATAAATTCCTTTTTGTTATCATCTGGTGGAAGTGTTTTGATTTTCCTGTGTTTTCTCGCGTGTAAATATTGAGTTTTATTTGCTGCCCCGGCATGGTTTTGTTAATATCGTTATTAATTACACTTTATTTCTCATAATTATTTTTTAATGTTTTTTTTCACACCAGATCCGATGTGTTGTGTATTGTCTAATGTTATCCTTTGTGTGTGTCTAACCCTACCTGTTTGTCTAAACAAAAGAAATGCGTCTTATAAATTAAACAAATTACAATCAATTAATCGCTCAAAAGCTTTCGTCCAGTTTTGTTTGTCTTCCCGTTAGTTAAAGGAACTGTTTAAATAAGGCTCATCACCATCGACTCGAATCATGACAGATACTCTTTCAAAATTTAAACATGTCCACCCGTAGCTTTAATAAAATTATTTTAAGAAAAAGTTAAATCGTTCTAAACATGACAAGGTATTTTCATGATCCGAGTCTAAATACCGATTAGATATGTTATTGTATTTTGTACCCAATACAAAAATCGTACTTAATAATCGACTATCAGATCTCGTACTCTATCTATTAAATAAGACAAATCAAAACTGAATAACTAAAGTAGTAAACCCACCTCGCTTTATATGCAAAAGCGCCTCAAAAGTTTGTTTGCATTAAAACACGAGCCGCTTCACTATTTTATTTAAGTTTCAAAGTCTAGAGGGGTTATATTGCGTTCTGGCATTTGTTTCATTACACCTAAACAAACGTTGGCGGAGTTCCGTCACGTGGTCGCCAACGAGCATGTTTCTTTTATTCTGTATATCAGTACACTTATTGTCTTATTACAACCCACAATGTAATCAGTAATGATGCATATTTTCTAAGTTATACTCAGAATTATATTAAATAAATAGTGGTGAAGTTGTTCTAATGCAAACGGGCTTAGTTTCTGAATCAGTATACATTTAAAAAAAAATTAATCAAACATCAAAGCAAGTGTTGAAACGCAAAGTAACCAGTGTAGACGAGTGCAACTAACCGGTGGTTGCAAAGTTGGGGTGGGGTTGCACTGAGGGTTGTAGGTATCTGTGTAGTAATCTGTCCTGTCTTTCTGTGTCCCTGTGCCGCCGTGTGTCCGCCACTCCTAGCGAGTTCTGGAATTCCTTTACACCATGGTAAGTGTCAGTCAGCCCGCCCTCGCCCCTCAGTGTTCAGTATATGTTAACCTATTCATTTTTGTTGCGAGTCCTGCATATGTGTGTGATGCCAACGCCCGCCGCTTGTCCACTCAACTGTCAAGCGAACGGCGCTACCAATGCTTTTCACTTTTTGTTTACTCCTTTGTCTGTATTCGTTTCATTCTCTATGTGTATGTAACATCTGTATGTCTGTCTTGAATGTTCCTTGTGGCTGCGACAAAATACCCAAATCTATCAACATAAGCCATGCGTACACCTAAGAATGCCGCATCTCATTTTGAATGTTGTTTGCCGCAGCCACAACCGTATTTTTTGTAATATTTATTGTTCTCGTCTACTGTGCTTATATTATAGTACACATATACTATGGTATACTTTTGCTATACTGTAAAAACTTAGGAAAATCATTTACGCTTTCACGCAAAACGTTTAAAAACACATTTAAATAGGATTAGGGCTTGTAAGATATACAATATTAAAGGCGCGTATTTTATATCGACGACCAATTAAAATTGCAACAAACACGCAAAATTTAGCTTCAAATAAACTTACCCTTTTATGTGTTCCTTACCCTTTGTCTGCGTCTTTCATCTGTTTACCAACCCCTCACCCACTGCCCAGCTCTCTATGTGTTTAGATCCTTATCCTTGTGACTAACCGAAACACAACTTTTGAATGTACTCTGACTACCTCATAGCGAAATGGAAGCATTTCTATCGACTTTGTACATTGCATCCATTGCTTCGATCAACCGGTCATTAACATCACCCACATTACGGTAGCCTTACATTGAAATTGGTGCGACGAAAATTTCTGTCACTCATAACTTCATGTTTTGTTTTTGATGTCTTTTAAATATGGTATTTTTATATAATGGTCTATACGAAACACTTCTTTTCAGAATTTTAAAGCTACTCCACAACAGATTTACTCCTTGATTTCAGATATCCAGTACTTTTTGTTACTAAAAACGACATATTTATTATAAATCCGAAATAATGTAACAAACTAATTCTTTTTTTACTTTCAAAGGATAGTTCATTTTGTATATTACATTCTACACATTAATTATAAGAGTCAAGTACGAAAAAATAATATTTACTTGCGTGAAAAAAACATATATTCTCGAGGCCCTGTAAACTACAGAGGCGGTCCGGAGCGCAGCGACACGGTACAGGGTTTGAAGCAAAGAATATTATGAACAAATATTGCTTCGCTACAGATACGTGAACTATGTAATTCGGTTTTTTAACTGTTTCATTACATATTTTCACATGTTTTCACATTACGTATTTCAGCATTTTACTGAAATAAGTGTTTTACAATGGGGCCAGATATTTTGTAGCAAAAAAGAAAAACACACCAGAGTCAAATAAATGTAAAGATTACTCAAATAACGTCCGGAACGTACACAAGAAGTATAACGTGTTGTATAGTAAAATAAAATCCTGTAATATTTAGCTTTTGACAGGAGCAGGTTGCAAGGGTTGCATTCCACCCAATCGCAAGGTCTGGGGACGCCAAAAGCTGGTTGTAAGGGTCATCAAACAGATCACACGAGAACCGCAACGGTCTTTTAGCATAAGGTATACTAGTGGACTGCAAAATACGAAGCGAATTATACAAAAAAAATAGTAGATCTGATCATAGATCACTTATAATCACATAAAATAATTAGGTACCAATTTAATTTAATGTGTATATGTCAGATCATATAAATATGCGCACGTTTCGAACGTAGGTGACCACGAAAATATACTCCACGTCATTTTAACTTAAATGTTGTTCATTATTTTCAAACGAAAAGTCTAATGTGTAAGTATATGTGTAAAAAACAGTAGATATTTATATTTGGAAAATGTATGTCGTATATATAAGTACACACTTTAATATATCG
>DWDW01000221.1:0-16603 GCA_018245635.1 Mimoniades versicolor eupheme | reverse complement strand
GATACAGCGGTGTAATTATTCTCCCGAGTCGTTTCCCGTCTTTCCGCTGCGCTCGGCTGGCACTGTGGCAGTAGTTAAAGTTTATGAAATTATTATGTTTATTGAGTTATAATGTTAAATATCGGAAATATCTACGGAGCCATGATTTCAAAGGATTCATTTAATTATTCATTCCACCGGCTCTTTTGATTTTCAAGGCTTCTGCATGATTGTATCGTACCGTCTTGTTATAATTTATTACTATACTACACCATACATGCATAATCTCAAGCTCGGTCCCTTACGGGGTAGTCAGAGAACACCGAATGTTAAATATGTATATCTACCCTTACATACCTACAAGTACTTCCCCTACATGATCATATACATACATATTCCATTTTTTGATAAAGTATTAGTTGATTTCAAATGATAATATAACTGCTACTTCACATAGTATTCCCATCAGTGTACATAATTGTATGTTTTGTTTGTTAATAATGTCGAATTAATGAATATTTTCCATGGCTTAATGATAATGTAATTTCATGGCAAATCATTAAGGAAAATACCAAGGAAATTTTTATAGTGGACATTAACAGTACTGTATTGGTCCCTTAATTAGATAACATATTAGACTTAATATAAGCTTTCATTAGTAATAAACAGGGCAATAGGCTCACCTTTTATTACGTTAGACGTATAATTGGAAAGTGGCAGTTATACTCTCATCTGCCTGTCTTCGAGGATGTACAAGTGTGATGTTGATGTGATGTACTAGACGGGTCGTCCCGGAAAAAACATAGGTGCCTGAGTTAAACCGGTACACATATCGTATAATCAAGTAAGTATAATTACTTTCGTTTTGACGTTATCTGGAAACAAACATAGGTACATACTTGTGCGTATTTTTTTTAGATTTTGCATGTGATGTGTGGGTCATAAACGTACTAAAATGTCGATATGTTAACCCAGTTGCAAAGGACGTAGAAGAATAACATGGTTGTTCTATTATCTTCTGTTCTATGTAGATCTGTATGGGAGTTGTAAGCGGTGAATCGACGAGCGCTAGCAAAGGTAGAGTAGCGTGTGGATGAAAAAAGCTCAGCTTACGGATTCCGATCGTATGCCAGGTGGAGCCAAGTTGTCTCATTTTATTTATCAGTCAACCATGTTTCAATTTATTTTTGTGCATTTATCTATGTATAAACCTATAACGAAATCATTTTATTGAACACCACCAAAAACATTTTATTGCGAAAACCACATAAAAGAAAAACACATAGGTAATACAACATAAGGCAGAAACTAGGAAAGCCTATTTTCTTATTTCTGTTCTAATTCTTATGTTCTTACGTACAGTAAGCTGTGTTATCGCTCAAAGAACTGTCTCTATCTGTAAACCCTTCGGTAACTGTAAGGAGTATATTCAAATAAATGAAAAATTATCTGACTATACAAAATTGTGAGTTGCGCTTTAGCTTGTGTTAATTTTTTAATGTAAATTTATTATAACTCTTTTATTGTTACCGCCTACCGCCAATTACTCACGATCGCCGAGGTAGAGTATGCCAAGAGACATCAATTCCATCTATTGTCCGTCCAAGCTACCCAGTTTTGAGATGTTATAATAAGGCATAAATAAATAAATTATGTGGCAATAAATATGTTTTATTACAATTATTACCATCAACTGAGGAAAGTTGCTTCGGACGCATGTGAAATACTGAAAGCTATCCGGTTTGCAAGGACGTGGACGGAACTGGCGCTGGGTGCTCGCCTCCGCGCCGCCGCGCCGCCGCAGCGCTCCAGTGAACAACGGAGACGAGTATAATGTGGCGTGTCTTATACTGGAAGACGCGACCATCTCCGCGTGTACGTATTGGGATAAGAACGGGATCTGTTTGTTAGAAAAAATTTTAGTCGTTTTGCAATTGACTGGAATTTGAGTAGTTAAAATAGGTACTAGCAGTTATGTACCATTGAAAATTTAACAGCATAAAAAATAATTAAGTATGTAATAATAATAATCAAAAAGGGACAGATATTTGGCACTCGTTGCTGTCTGTCTACCCTGGAAGCGACTTGGCGTGATATGATAATAAGACTAATAATAAAACTTTATTCACATATTTTTCATCTATAGTTTGTTAGTGCATTAGTAACAATCGAGCTTAATATCCTATGTTAGTATTCTTAGTTGTTTTTTTAACATTTCTGAATTTCTTATTCCCGTGGCTAGCTCTACCCAATGTCTTTGGATAGGGCAGCTCGGCCCGGCAGAAATCACCTTCAGGATGCTGTCGCTGCTAATACGCGAGCGCTCCAGCAAAGGGGCCTTTTTTGCGCTCTTTTGCGCACAATTGCCTGAATCCCATCCGCGTGCGCGTCCACGAACATTTTATCAACACTAAAAACGTTATGACTAATAAAAGTAAGAAAAAATTAAGCATGTAATCTTGAAGCGTAACGTAACATCACGCTCGTAATCACAGAAAAGGTAGGCAGAGCAGTGTAGTAAACGGCTACGGCACACCAGTTACGTTTACATTAATAATAATAATCTCGAAGCATGATATGTTCACGTTGCTATGAGCTGTTAGTCAGTCGTGTGGAACTCCACTATCAAAACATAATTTCTTACGCTACCTACATACATACATATATAAAGATGAAAGTGTACGTAGGTATGTGTACGTCAGATGATGAGTTTCTTGATCGGCAATATTATTAATAATGGCCATTGGAGCGAAAGTAAAATCAACGCATCTTTGTAATTGATGTTCCTTGTGTGCTTTAGCGATGGAATTTCATTTCTTTTTTCGACCATCGATAATAGTGTTACAACTATCAAAACGTCCACTGATGAGTGACAACTGTCAAAACGACTGACACAGTGCTGCCACCATGCTGGGCAACCTTCCAGAAGTTTCCAGTTTTGTTCCATATCAAATCGGTTTAGTGAATTGTAAACGCAACTCTGCGGTTAGCAATATCGTCATGACTGTTCTTATTATTGTGCCATTAACTAATTATTATCTATATCTTAATTACTTGTTGTTGTGTTTTTTCATTAATGATATCATTAATTATAAATACACATATTTTTACTCTTGTTTGCTACAGCGGCAAGTAGAGATTAAGGATTTCTATCGCGTAAGGACGGGGCGGATTTAGAATACGTTCCTAGATCCCGTGCCGGGATACAAGATGTCGTAACAGGGTTACTAAACCCGGCGCTGTCAGATGGCGGTACTATGGAGCGCTCTGTCTAGGAACAGCTGTTTAGCTATTTAGCTGCCCATAGGTGGTGAGAGAGCCTGTGCTCTGCAATTCCCAAACCGCATGCCTAGCGTGTGGATTATGGGCATAACCCCTTTAGGGGAAGTCTATTTCCAGCAGTAGACTGCAAGAGGCTTATGATGACGATGATGATGATCGCCTACGGTCCCGAAAAACGTCATTGTTTACCGTAACACATTTATGGTAAGACGAAATCTTGGATTTTCTAAAGGAAATCCAGGTTAAGAGAACCCTTAATATAGGGAAATATATAACTATTTTAATGGAAATAAAAGTAATTGACTAATAAACTTTAAATAGGTACCTAATAAACGTCTATTTAGAATATAATATAAATTATGTAGGTATTAAAGTAGGCTCAATTCTTATATATTTATCGGGTTCGCTCAACTAATTTCAGACGTATCCCAGGGCGTCCTTCACAAGCCGATTGTAGCGAGGTTGCGACGGAGAATCTTGTTTAATAATAAAATAATAAAAAATGTTGCTCGATTCGCAATAAATTGTAGTTACGACCGCATTATTCCGATTTAAATACATAATACCTCTTCTTCGTATTTAAACGGCAATATTATAGACGCAGGTATATATTAATAATAAAAAAGTATATTGAAAAATCATTCAATGTGTCATTTATTGTAATGAAATTGACATACAAATGCCTTTATTAAAGTGCAATGTTATACGTATTGACATGCATTTTAAAAATAGCTTTAATCTGACGGAAACATTTGATTTATTCGAAAGTCGCAGTAGGAGTTATCTCTGCAACAGCAGCCGAAATGAGGCTTAACCCGCTATCAATGACTGATTGATGCGCACACAAACGAAATTGAAATCACTGCGTGAACGCGTGAGATGCGCTCCGGACTTGGAAACGTACCGGGGCTAATCGAACGCTCGTGCTGCGTTGTGACAGTGGCCATTAATTACGAAACGTACCACCAAGGGCTCGTCGTCAATATACGTCCAGTTTCGTAACTAGTGCACCGAGTGAAAAGCCAAACATCGCATCGGGTGTGGGCATTAATAATTCGAATGTACAAGAAGCGTTCGATAAGCCCGATCGTGACTTTTGGATGTTGCTATTGTGTATCACTGCTTATGATAAATTATCTCATCTTTCAACGGTTTCTCTCTAGTCTACTTTTCGGACGTTAACCAAATTCAGTGTACCGAATTGGTTATGGATAGCGCGATTAATCATTAATCCAAATTTCGTAACCGAACATCGATTGTTGTATTCACTTCCTATTTGGCATGTGCATGTTCCTCTTCGTCTGTTTCATTAGTATTCTCATGGAAAGCTACGTCATTTAGTGAAATTGTTTTTCATTTTGTAGCTTGATGTTTTGTTTCAATATTTCATTGTTGATCTATTGGAAAATATCACATGCCTAATGGACCCAGTCTATTAAGTTAAATGTTAGTTGAAAAATTAAATCTTCTCTTATTATTTTCACGATGTATCACCATGAAGCGTATTTTTATCTACGTATTTTGTAAACGAGCCATTCTCGTAATTAGGTAATTACAAACGAACTAATCTTTATAATATGCAAACATTCCAATTAATCTTATCTGGAGTATTTAATTATCTTTATAAAGAATGTTGATCTGTTCGTTTCTTTTTTTTTGCGTGTTCATGTTATCAAAGTATTATGTCACTCTCATCTACGTGATGCAGTGTTAAAAATGATGATAATGATAACGCATAAATACTTCAATGGTAGCGCTATTGGACAATTAATTTTTTTCTGGAATTTCCTAACCAGGTATTTTTCTTAAGTGTATCGTTTCTGTTAACGTTGAAATAAAAACAACAGACATTGCAATATTCCCTGTAAATTTTTCTAATGCGCGTATAGTCTACCAACGCGTGCCCGGCCCTAAAACCGTCTCACTGTAAAAAGATATGCGTGTCGCTAAGTAGAGCCAGAAAAAAATGGATGATGATGATGATGGATGGTTTCACTATCTTTTCTGACGGAGATGCTAATAGGATTAGAAAATCTTTATTCCATGTGTAATACAAAGGTTCAAAGGTTTCGGTTCTATTGCACTTTAAAATTCGTGAAATTCCAACACCGATCAGTATTAAATACCCATCATCTCAAAGAATTACTGAAAAGTGCTTTAACCCATTATTCAACTCATTATAAGAGTCATCAAGAGAAGTAAAATATATTTGTTTAATTTTTAATATTTAAATTCAATAATTTTTAGATTTATTTACGTTTTCAAGAAATATAATATCTTTAAAAAAATCATACCTTTTTTGTATAGCATTCAAATAAGTAGGTAAGTATTTAATTGCAAGACGCAAAAAAAAATTATATTTTGAAATATGGCTCGAACTATCAGGGGGCTTGGCCTCCCCTGGTCTATAATCACGTGAACTTCTTTAACTCTTCTGTCCTAGGCCCTCCCTGTCGCGTTGTCGTTCTGTATAGCTCAAAAGTTCTGTACGGCTCAAAATATTAAAGGAAAAAAAACTGCAAAATACCAAAACACATTTAGGATATCAGACATTGGTTTTATAATCTACCAATATAGTGGTTAGTATATTAATCGTAAACGAAAACATTCTGCGAACAGGAAACACTGTAGCATCAATATTTATAAAACCTGTTCGGTGCGGTATATTGCGTTATATTATCAACAATATCACCGAATGACGTTTTCATTTCAAACAATTAATCACTGTCAGCTTTATTCTACGACGTGTCATACGAATCGATTAATACACCCAATCCCGTATTAAGTACATTGAAGAAAGATTCGTATCCACGTGTAAGATATGTAAAGAAAAATCTATTTGTCGAGCTCGACACGTGACACGCGAAATTGTGCACGTAGCGGAATGACAGCGGACACGTGACACTGAACTCAGTAAGCTGTTAAATCTTTAACTGAGAGAGATATCGTGTAAATATCATGTTATGTTCCATATTACTATCGGTTTGGTCTTTACAATATTTAAAATTTCCCAATAAAAACTGTATCACTTGATACTTGTAACCGTGAATGAAATGTTTCATTTTATTGTTGTATTTTCAATAGCAGTGTTTAAGGTATTGCTCGTCCCGTCGCTATCTACTTCAGCGCATTTGAAATACAATAGAGTGCGGTAAATAATAATTCTCGTGCACTGTGTTAATACCTATTGACATTTATCGGAATATTCAAATGTAACTCGCATATCAATTTCATTTGAAGCTATTCGAAAGGTGCAAATTGAAAATTACAATGAAATAAACCTTATACAGAATGTGGAGGAAATTAGAGCCTGCCGCCTCTAATTTAATATTCGTTCGGTTAATATATTATTTGAGTAGCACCAGACGAAACGATCGAATTTCCCCCACTGTGTCAACATTCAGGCTATTCGAGAGCCATGAAGGCCTCCAACTGACCGTTTTGTGCCTCGCGCCGATATCTTGTTTATTTATAGCCGGTCCGTCGACTAAGAAATATACGTATTTGGTAGAAACTTACCCAGTTCTAAAATTATATATCCGCACACCGCGTGGAAGGGTGCTGCAACGGTGAAATCAAATGTTTATGTGCTATTTTATTTTATTGCTCGAAATACCGATATTCCAATATCAACAGACATAACACATTATATTGTTGTAATATAACCCTATCGTGTTGGTTGTACCAATAAAATGCGTCCGAGATTGACGATCCATTGGACTTTTATTAGCGCGCCCACAGCGAAATATTCCCCGTTGAGTTCAGGAAATGTCATCCTGACTGAAATATTGATACCTATCGTTAAGCACTGTCCATATCGTGTCTGTAAGGATGAAGTTATGCTTAAATGATAAATAATCCGTTAAAATTGATTTGCTTAGGTAGCGTTAAAACTGAGCGTTGGCAAGTTTCCATAGCATTATCCACAATGGGTTTAAAGAAATAAGAGTGAACTATTCGATGTAATTGATGGGGACAATGCGAACTATTAAATTTTGAATAGGTTTCAGAAAGTATGTGTAACGTAAGGATTGAGTAACCTCTATGTGTTCTCAGTTCGTGTTACATGTGCCGTCCGGAACAGCGGCCGGCCGTTAGCGTGAAACATTCATGAGGCGATGTACGACGTATGTGCATCATAATCTGGGTCAATGTTTCATTTTCTATCGTTTTGTTTCTCAACGCGAACTGGAGCGGGTTCGCTAAAATTTTATGGCTTATGTTCTGATTTATAAGATCACTAGAAAAGTTTGGTTGTACATTAAAAATTGGAAAATGAAACACTAAAAAAAATTTGTTGATGTTAGGTTGATTGTTAAACTTACTGTTTACTTCTGAACAAAGTCTCTTCGATGTGAAAATCGTGAATGAAATAAATTTAGCGTGTATTATTTCGAAATTAAAAGGCAATACTTTATATGAATGTTATTAAATATTGTGAAATTATCATTAAGTCGTTAAAAATCACACGCGTGAAACTGCATTGATGAAACAGTAAATATTTTGCAATTTTTTTTATAGGAAACCCAAACCTTTACGTTTATTATTTATCGCAATAATGTATTACTTATTGCTGAATAAAAATAAAATAATGATTGTGAATTTAGTTATGTGTAGGCATGTAGCAAAAGCAATTGTAAATATCAATTAACGATAGTCACAACACCATGTTGGAATCGAAGGCGGGACTATAATTGGCAAAGTTAAACGACCCAGATTGTCCGATCATAACAGATTTACTGCCGACTTGTTGACAAACAAACTATTATCGCAGATACTGTTAGACGTCGATGCAGAAGAGGAAGAGATAAATGAATGAAATTTAGTTTCAAAGCGGCCGCTGCGTCTGATGTGGCCGCGGTGGTTGCAACACTAGATCCGAGTGAGACAATGGACAGTAAATATTGGGTTATTGCTGGTTGTCGGTGCAACCGCGGCTTCATTAAATCGCCCACGGCCGCCCCCCATTGCACCAACAAGTGGGTGGTGTCGTTTTCTAATTTGGTCTTACCGCTCCGGGCGAAACTTGTTTACGAAGGATTTACAGATGCATTTCAGTAGATGGAGTGCCGGAGTGCGTGAGAAATGTTTGCCTTTATTTCTTGCAATATTAAATTTATGATTTCTACTAAAAATCGACCTTATCTACTTTATATATTTTCACAAAAAAGTTACTGTTGATAAAATTAAGAGCGTACATAAATTTCACAGTTACAAACACGAGTTAAGATATTATGTACATTTATTGATTGTGGTAAGAACGGTATAACTTTTACGCCGTTCAAGCGTGTCAGTAGTTCTATGTTTTAGTTCGTTACAATTATGATTTGAAAGCCCAACGAGAAATTGCAATAAATCAACTCTGCAGTCTTGTCATTATTTGTAACAGTTGACCAGGTCTCACGGAACGTACTAATAAGTGGTTGGTATATTCATGTTCGCCTTACGGACTTGTCCATTGACCAACTGGTTAGGCACTGCGAGTTTGAAATATTGGTCCACTGCTTCACAATCGTGTGCACGAATGAACTTGCTAATGATGCCCAACCTAATACCCCGCTCCGCATTCAAATGAAAACACAATCGAACATCCTAAGGATTCAGCTAAAGCATTTTAAACCTTATCGCCAAAAGATATCGAAGAAAATGGCCTAGAATGTATTGAATGGTGTAGATGCAAGTTTGTCGCTGGCCCTGTATGGCAACTTGCCCGCCTACTCCGTCCTTTGCTCTAGCGAAAGCAACCGTGACGCTTTGTACGACACGTTGCATTATGTATGGAGTTCGCAAGGAGCCACGCTAGAACCCATTGTACACGTTGTAAACTTTGAAAATGCTAAGTTTCGTTGAAACGTTGGTGTTATGTAACAAATTTCAACACCTCACTTTGTTTAGCCTTGTAGTAAATATAACAGTTACATAAGGGTATAAATATATTAGAAAAAAATATTTAGGATACTTATTAATGTCACCGATAAAGTTATAATCCTAAGTGTATTGATATTCTTCAAATCCATCTCAATGTTGCCATATGTAATTATATAAAGCAATGTATACATTAGTTTCATGAAAAATGTTTTCATTATCCTTATTAGTAGTAATAATTTACTAATGAGGTACGTGCATTTGCATATTCATTTGTGTTAAGTGCGTTTATCTGTATTAATGGTGATAACAAATTTAAGATTATTACTTTATAATGTATGGCAAACATTGGTTCAAATATAAATTTGACGTTCTTGCATTTAGGACCTCGAAGCGTAGAAAATAAAAACTTATAACAACGTACTATGAAATAGCTTATGTAAAAAGTTAAGAAGAAAATAGTTTTTTAAAAGTAAATATCATGACACTACTTACACAATGATTCATTGAATATAGCTGACCAGTTAACGTAGCGTTGTTTCGTGTACGCTACTCTCGTTAGCGGTCAGCTGTTTTGATCCCATCGCAAGGTCATTTACCGATGCACCATTACCATCGCTTTGTTCACCGTTCACAGCTACAAATGTTCAACATTTTTCACGTTCCTCGAGATCGTGTGATGTTTTTTCGGCACTCTAGTAGCTCGGCGTTCTATATCCGTCGTACAAATCTTCTTTTATATCACATCCGCTCTTAATATTTATCACGTCGTCGACATAATGTAAGAGGATTTCGGAGGCGTATGTGCGAGAACACGAGTGATATAGGATTATGGTCATGCTGCGTATTATGTAAGCGGGGTATTCTTAAAGTGCACACTGTAAGCGAATCTAATTATTTTCATATTAAACGCATTTCACGGATTTAAAAACCTTTCGCAGCGGTGGGTACGTCTGCTATAGTATGTGTGAAAATATCATTGTTTCGAGTTTTAGTTTGATTAAATATGAAATTAAGCAGCATATGCTTGCAGAATTATATTAGTTTATGAATATATAAATTAGAGTAACGAATACTGTTAAGAAGAAAAAAGAAAAGACACAATGAGGTGATACTTTAAAAGCGATTCTTAATTAGGATCACACGACAATTATTAATTTAGGAGTAAATTGTGTGTAAACTTAAAATTTAACAGTTAATTATATCATTATAAAGTTTTATGCGAAAAGACAGCCTACTTTTTATATTACGCACTACGCATTGTATGTTAATATTACATACATTAAACACTGTTAACTTTTAGTTTTCGCTACAATTCTAGATGATTTGGAATGGGAAGATGATTTGGAATGGGTTTTAACAAATAGATATTGCATAAGGTAGATAATTCTAATTTGCTTAGACAAGTCACGTGACATGTCCGGTTGAGACTCGTCAGAAATGTCATTAGGGTTACATAAATAAACAAGATGCGTCGCGCGATGTGTTCGGGCGGTCGGGCGAGGACTTGGTCGGAAGTCGTTATCCTCGTTAAGGCAATGTCCGTTATCATGGACGTATAAGTCGCGCGGCTCCTGCACGCGTCATGCGCCCTAGCGTTGCGGCGCTTGCGGTATTTGTGGTATTACTAAGCAAGGAATGTTTTTGAGAATGCGTTTGAGGTTTCGAGTCATTGGTAGTATCAATGTATTCAGCTTCTCTTCTTCTACTTGTTTATTTTATAAAATATTTGTTTGTTGAGTATTTTTGGGTTTGCAATGATTTAACATTATCAGTTGGTTTATTAAATGTCGTTCACCGTTCGCCTTATTGGTACCCTCACAGATTCAATGAGAGTGAGTTGTTGGAGACCTCCGCTGATATTTTGGACATTAATCAAGGTAAGAATATTTACAAGTTCCGATTGCCCAACTTGATATCATTCCGGAAGTAGACGGTCGTACCCTGGATTGGAGTGAGGATAGATAAGAGAGTGCAATGTGCGACCAGACATTAAACAAATAGTTAAACTTACAAGGATATGAAAATAGAACAGTGTATGTCGTAATTACTTTCGTCTTCAAAGTTTTTTTACTTTAGAAAATATGCGGTTGGTTTCGTGTAGATATTTTGTATAATTTGTTCCGTGCCGCGGCCGTCGCAGTCGCAAGTCGCACGGCTCGGGAGCTCCCATTGTTTATTATGCAACGACCAATACGCCGGCTGCTTGTATACGAAGCCAGTTCCACTATCAGTAATGAGGCTAACAAACCCAATACCGCCAGAGGTCAATTGCGCACGGTTCTCGTCACATAGGGAAATGGTACATTTGTCGCGTATGTTTGTGTGAGCGCGTGTACGTGTATGTTTGAGTGTCATCTGTTAATACTTTGCTAAGCGCTGCAATATCATTGTTGTTATCTTTATATTCAGCTCTTCCTAGTAGCTCCTTCTATCAACTCGTGTTGACTGCAATTGTGTTAACGCGATAAATGTTTGTGCGATTATTGTTTATCTTTTAATTGATTGCTATATTTCTTATACGAACATTGTAATGAAAATTATTATTATCAAAAAGTAACTGGCTCACTTTAGCCTCCAACGTAAGGCCCTTATGATAATCTATTGTATGCATATTAGTCAATACATCGTGTATTATTGACGCAACCCACATAACAACGAAAACCATTACACATAGCGATAATTAATTCTCCACAGTCGATATTGTTCACACATGAAGCGAAACTCAATTGAGCTATCCTAAATGCCATCGATCAACTCGACGCCGAGTTTGAACGTAACTCTTACATAACGTTGTATGGTTGGACCTCCACGCAGTTACCATCATTAGAAGAATATTTAAAAGATCTGGTAACAATATATTGACTGCCTCGTTGGTCGTTTTGGTTGCTAATGTGACTGCCGAACAGGCGGTCCTGGGTTCGATTCCCGGGTAGGGCACTACTAAATTTTCTAATTTACACTTTTTCGTAGTGGCTCGGAGTCTGGTTATGTGCCCGGTATATGGCAATAAATTGTCCAATATATTATCATTAGAATCGTTTAAAGCCCCTAGGAAATAAATCATGCTCCCAGTAACAATTCGCCGCTGTTATAGGTAATTAACCTCGTTACATTCCACTGATTACTTCTACATAATTTATATATAATGTCTCATATCTATAATTAGAAAATGTTGTTGCATAAGGTGTTTAATTATTAATTTAATCGCATCAGATTTTCTGTTATGTGATTCGCTAAGAGTCGTGAAAGAAGAAAGTGCTTCAACTGCTCTTGAGAATAGGTGATCAAATCACAGTAAATGATGAACAGTAAGCTCATTGATTTCGTTCCGTGTATTAATATTAAATGCTATTATGGGTATGAGCTTTAATTAGCTCTAAAAACCAATATGTATAGTAGCTCTGTGCTTATTTGTACGTTGAATGAGTTCTGTTAATAAAGCAAAAGTAGTATGGGGGCGCGAATTCAACATGAACATACTGTTCTTATTTTACTATGGCACTAGTAAAAATGAATTGACATTTCAAGCTCACCTCGACGCTTTCCCGCCATAAACGCGCAGTCTGCGTTCGGATACACGTGCAGTGTAAAACCCGTGAACTGTATAAAGTTAGATCGCCGAAACGGCGGAGAAACTTGGACCGACGAAAGAGTCAAGTGATAGAACAGTTGCGTACTACAACAATTAACTGATTACTTTAGCCGTTGAAATATTCATATGAACTATTAACATTATTGTAAGTCCGGAATTCATTGACATAGACAAAACTTTGACTTGATTGAGTTCGGATACAAGTACTGGATTCGAGACTGCAAGTGAGCAATATAAGTGTCACGGATAAAAAATTTGGAGTGGTATAGATTGTAAAAAGTGTTAGTTTGGAGCGAGGCGGGTGGTGAGTGTTCCGGTGCTGCCGTGATAGGTGGTGCGAGACGCCAATGCGGCGGCGGCGTGGGCGCGATGTCGCCGCCGCGGGCGCTGCTTGCGGCTCTGCTGCTGTGCCAACTGCTGTCGTACGGTGGCCATCAGGGACTCACCAAGATATTTTACACGTAAGATATTCATGTATAGGTTGTTGAATTCTCAATTGCAGTACTACTGCTATTGTGTCGGTAGTAATTTCAACGCGGACATTTATCGAGACGGATGTTTTGTAAGTCCGAAATTCTTTAAAAACTATACTACATAATGGTGGTGCAGTTTAATCGCCCATAATAAATTCACTCATAATAAATTCGTTCATAATAAATTCACTTGTGCTGGTCCTTCTGTAGCCATGGCTACAACAATTAACCCAGTGGTCGTAGATAGGTACTCGTGCACTCTACGATTTATGTCAGGTTTACTTATAAGATTTATAGTAAATTGTAAACGTTACAGAATCCTCTCTTTAGGGAATTTCCAGAATAAAAACCAATGGTTGCGTTTTAGCCGCGAATGCTTTATCGTTTTTTTATGTTTTATCATAGTGATGCTCTAAGCAGTCTTATAAGGATATGTGAGTCGTGACAACTTAGCCTTCAGATGCAGTACGAAGTAATCACGGGCCCATACTATTAGGTTGGTTACACACCTGTTGAAAGTGTTTCTAACGGACATTATGTTACACAATTATATGTAACATAAATGTATATGGCGGAGCTGGATCGTTTCATAACTGATGAACAATAGATACATATTAGCATTGACATATAATTATATTTATATATATCAGATCTTGATCGCTTTATAATTGATGTTCAGTAGGTACAAATCAACTTCTGTTCTTATGCCGTAAAAAGTTATGTCTCTGGCGGGCGGGCTATTCACCGCGAGTAACTTCGCTCGACAGCCGCGATTATCGGGTGAGATTGTTTTGAAATACGGATTTCAAGGCACCTCGGCGATATTTATCTGTATCGCCATCGGGGGCAAAGTAGAGCTGAAATTGATTGTGGCCGCCCTATCTAGGTAAAGTGAATTTTGTACGGCGTATCTGTAGGGATCGTGCGTTGACATCATTTCGAACGGTGAAACTGTTGTACTCCCAGCCTAATGTCAGTTTTTGAATTTATAAAAGGAATTTATTAATATTGTATACAGTGTGTTGTTCCTTTTTTATTCGTCTGTGCCTACCCTGTTCTATGGATCGTAGATATATGATAATAACTAAATAAAACCAATAGTTATCGAGTTCTCTTGACATAGATTTGAGTGGTACATAACTTTTCTTCTTTATGCCTGTAATTATAAAGCATGTGACTGCGTCAGAAATCAAAGGCTTAAATAACTGGATGCGGCGTCTATACACTATACGCACATTATTATCATAACAATAATGCCACAGTCGTCGTCGCATCGCTCGTCTTGTCTCTGGTTAGGTAATAGACTATGAGGCGTAGCTGTATAAAATTTTAATCCTACACATCGAAGCATCGATACCATTCACTTTGATGAAACATCGAAACGTGTTATCTATGTTACTTTCATGCAAAGTTTACTTTTACTTTACTTGTTGTTAAGTACATGTATATATCTGTAACGGATCAAGTGATTGAGGATGGCGCTATTCATAATGCCCGGATACTGTCAACAATGACGAGAAAAATTTGGTCACAGGATTAATATTGATTGATTTAAATTTATCGATTGTAGCCGAGTTTAGTTGTTATGTTGCTATGTAATTCTTGAGTGATTTGACAACTTAAAAAAAAATTTCACTTGTATTCACCGAAAAGGTAAGAAAAAGAATGTAGTACCTACACTCTCACGATTTACTATTGATAATGGCAAGGGCGACTGCTGATGTCGAGGTCCTGGGGTCTATTTCCAAGTCCGGTATCTACTATTGAATTTTGCAGCTTAGATTTTCTAGGTAATATTTGTAGTAGTGAGTTGTGCCAGGAATATGGTAAAATACTCCCTACCTACTCCATTGCGGGACGCAAATGTTACTAGTGAAACTTGAGAAACTTCACTCCTTTGTTACAAGCGTGTTGTTACGTTTTTTTTTATAATAATGATAACAATAACAACATCATAAAAAAGTTTAATGAAACACGTCTTTACTCGATAGTGCCCACTAGTTAAAGGCTAATTCATAAAGTGCGACCATTACAATTTTATTACCAATACTTATCACAATATCACATTAGCCACAGATAGATACCGGTCATTTCTCAAACTGTCCGGGTATTATCAATAAAAACCTATTAAACATTTGGCCTACAACATGTAGACTTTAAACGCGGTGCTATACTCGTAGTTGTAAAACGCACTTACTTTATGTGGTCATAAAGCATAAAACATCGTTTATTATTGTATTTACTACATGTTTATGCTGCGAAAGTGCGACACTATTAAATAGCTCATTATATACTTACTATATTACCGACATATCGTAATCCATCTATATAATACTATAAGTGGAAATTGAAAATTACTAAAATAGGTACTTAACTTTTAAACATTTCATTTCGTAGATCAAATAGTAAATAATTGTTCTCACTTTCCTTTATAAAACAAATTAAATTAGATTGAGCAATATTTTTCATTTTATATTCGCTCAAACAAACATGCAAAAACCACACGAAGGAGCAAATCAACGCACACACAAGTACGCTTACTCACAACACACATACACACAAACTCACCTTCCTATTTGGCTTATTTTGCAGTACAGAATATGATTGTAACACGTATGCTTTACGAGTACACTGCTATATTTTATAACGACGCGTTTTGCACGTGAAAGGGTATTCCCTATCACATTAAAATGAATGCCTCCTATAGATAGATTTATTGTGAAGTTGTACAAGTTATCAAAATGTTTATTTATTTATTTGGTATTCCAAACACTTAGACATACATATGTTTGTCTGGTATTGGAGATATAATAGTGTTTGTTCTATTTCCTACGGTTGTTTATGTTAATATTCTGTAACAGCCACTGTTCTACCTGGCATAGTGTTAATAGGTATAATATATTCATATGGTGTTAATAGGTATAATATATACATATATGTATCTTGAGTGTGAATTTATGTAACGTAACAATAATTCCCTATAATAATAATAATACTGTTACTCTCAAAACACAGTAGGCATCGTTCGAACGGTGAATACGTTGATTTTTACGTAGGTTACGTACATTTGTTTTCATAGTATGTATTCTCATTGTTTTTAGCCGTGTAATAATAATAAGCACATGTAACATATTGCGGCCCATGTTATGTAATAGTGATTTGCGATGAATGCAGCTACTGGTAATATGAACCTTGACGCGTGGAGTGTCGCGTCCGTGTGCTTATTCCTCATGCTCTACATAACCACCGACCTTAACTCGCCCGTTTTAATTATCACATATTTATATGTCATCTTGTTTATTCTATTAGATAGGATGTGTTACTGAATCTAAGTGTACATACATATATTTATATCTATCTACAATGTGTCCGGTTTCGATCTGTACAAACTCATAGGGCGTGTAGTATG
>DWDW01000220.1:0-16616 GCA_018245635.1 Mimoniades versicolor eupheme | reverse complement strand
AATTTAATATTCAAATGTTTTTAACCTTTTTGAAACGTTCTTACCAATTAGGTACTATGAGTAAAAAAATAACATCAGACATCCCTTATACTTTATCGAAAGCACATAAAACCTTGTGACGTACTGAACCCAACGCGCTACGAAACCTTCACAACACTGTGAGAAGACTCGCAACGCTGGAGCAGCTGTAAAAACTGCAGAAAGTGCAACCTAGTAACCCGCAGAGCTCGTTGCACCTAGCGCGCCGTTCTGTTTCGGTCGGCCTGCATTTCGTAATCCATACATTTCTCATTTACATCCGTAACAGAATGTATGTTGAAAGTTTCATTTAACTTGAGCGTATTAAAAGCCACTCTGCCCTTGGTAACGACCGTTCATACATGGATCCTAAAATGTCATTCGAAATTTATTGATTAAATATTAAAACCAGCGTATATATTATTGCGTCCATGATCGATGTGATGTAATTGATACATAATTTATGGTAAAATTAAAGAGAATCTCTGCGAATAACATTCAGATAAGCCTATCAATGAAAATTACAAGAATGCAGAATTTAAGATTAAGGCCCTCACTCTGACATCAAAATATCATACGTAAGTATGATAATCGGTAGGCCTAAAACCCATAAATGTAGGCACATACTACGATTTTCAGAAGACTAACATTCTGACGAACTTTTTAGCTTTTTCTATTTTAACAATCTTTATACATATACAAAGTTCATAAGCCAATAAGCCCCATCTACCTCTTCTTAATATTAAATATATTGGAAACCGTTTTTCTGCTCAATATTTTAGCATATTAATTCGAAATACCAAATACAGTTATGACGAGCGGAACAACGCCGCCCAGGGGCTGCTGCCAAGTATAGGGGTTGTGATAGGCTTTGTATTGGCCATTAATTAAGATCGCCAGAGAGCATAAACCACAGAGGGATATGTTCGACCTACAGATAGATAGATTGACTGAAATTCGGTTATTATTGCTACAAAACAACCAACCCAAAGCTGTGGCACTTATAACAAGTGTACCTTTTCTAAATGGACTGACCTCAAATAAAAGATCATAAATACCATCTGTCGAATATTCACTGTGAAAGCCATATCTCAGCCCCTCTTTCTTTACCTCACTCTCCTTTGGAAACACTGGACTCCGAATAGGAGATACATATATATAAAAGTTTGTCCTTGTGTACTTCTGATCTGCAATGACAGCCAAGTGGTTTAAATGTCAAGTGCGGTTGCAAATGTTCACATCTTATGAATAACAAAGTTATCAACGAATTCGAAAATTAAATGACATGCTATAATAATGAGATACACCATCATAAGAAAATCACCAGTCTTTCCAATTGTCCATATAGTTCTTTGACTACTTTAGTTACCCTTCTTTCACTTCGTTTGGGTCGCCGATGGCTTCAATCCTGTTTATATGTACTAAGAGATTGATGGTGATCGTTGGACCTCTACAGATGTTGGTCGAAGCGTATACATCATTACAACCTTTTCATCCGTGACCATTTCAATCCGGTGATCGTTCTCAGTCCCTATTCATCACGGAGACATCACTAAATGGTAATTGTTGAGGTTCAGTGAAAAAAACTTGATGGTCACAAGTCATGACAATGCGAGTTTGATAATTTAATTTGTATTTAATTTTCATTCGTTCAATATTATCTGTAATTTATGCCTATTTTTGCCAAGTAGACACGCAACATCCGATCGATGGTTTTTAAAACGAAATAGGTTATTCCGATGTGTTAGAATAAGAGTAGTTAAAAAAACGAAAAGCAATTATTGTTGGTAATATTCAAGAAAAGTCGTCACTTAGTAGACCATATTCAGACCTACCATCAGAACGTCTGACACATCATCATGTAGGTACCTACCTACATGTTATATTGATTAATACTGGTATTTATGTTATTATACAGTGGGGAATCAAAATTAAAAAATTATATAAAATCACAAAATAAATACACGTAATGAATTCCAAAACCCAGTCGCAGTTCATCCTGTAACTCTAGCTTAGAATATAAAAATATAAATTATCAATATAATATATGACACTTAAATAATTATCAACCTCATTCCTTTCGGTATATTGTCACCACTGTGCGTGCCGAGCTTATGTGTCTATTATCCGTTAATTGCTACCCTAATACTATGTCAGTTTACTATATTAACCGTTGTCTTGCTTAGCAGTGCTTAA
Source organism: Mimoniades versicolor eupheme (assembly GCA_018245635.1). Lineage (NCBI taxonomy): Eukaryota > Metazoa > Arthropoda > Insecta > Lepidoptera > Hesperiidae > Mimoniades > Mimoniades versicolor. The sequence goes on along the minus strand of DWDW01000220.1, from coordinate 14,402 downwards.
TTTATGCACCTACGTCTTGACCGGATTACTGGGAATCAATTGTGTTAATTGGCAATTACGTTTTAAAACAGTTCCTGCGATATGTTATGTCAACAGATTCTTGACTATTGATTAATAATATTGTGAAGTTTAATGTAATTTTGCTACCCTTGTATTTTCTTTAATGATCAATTGTTACTAATAAAATATGTATTTCAGAGTGAAGAGTGTAGTCTCCAGTCCACATGATCTGCCCCTCAGGGGAATAATGCATCTATAACCAGCTTCAAATAGGACAGACACTAATTGTCTATTTTAACTGCAACATGATACTAACATAACGCGAACCAAGCTGGAGTAAATTAAACTAGCAGCCCTAATTATAAAGTTCGTTCAAGGTCGATCGTAGATGTGTAGAGTTCGCGATACATCGAACATTCAGGCCATACAAATGAATACTGTAGCAACACATTTCTCCAGCATACATCATAAATACACTATTGTAACATGTATCTTATAATTATTATCAAGTTACAAGTCAAGATACATATACATATGTACATAGGTACGTCATGACACATTGTGCAGTAATTTTTTCTAATAACTGCAACATAATATCTTCTAGAATTGTATTGTAGAAGGGAACACAGCGACCCATAAATTGCGGTTATGCTGAATAACATACACACTAGCCACACTAGGAAATTACTAGCGAACTCGAAACGTGCACTAAAGAACTGTTATTATAAGTCATGTTACTCCATAACTGAGTTATGCACAATTGTAAACTTTAGTCATATGTTATACAAGTATCAAATAGGCATGAATATCACCTGGTTTCATTATCAACCCAAGTCTCAGATAATTCTCTCCGATTTGAAATAAAACGGAAATCCGGTGGTAGTGTGTACGATTATACGAGTACGATTAACACGTCTACCATTACATTAACAGATTTGACGTTCCAGTAATAAAATACTAGTGTTGTTCGATTAATAACTGTGCTATTACATTATTCTAGTAGCGGTTCAGAGTGTGGATGAGTGCCCGGTATATTATGTCAATGGACTCACCACTTATCCCAAAGTGGGACGTAAACATCACTAGTGTAACGTGGGAGTGTAGTACATTTATTTTTCATCATCATTTTTAATTTGCTGTTTACAACGGCACCCGTAGAAATTTAAAATGTTAATCGTCATTTTTACATAATTTATTTTGATTAAATTTATTTATTTATTTTGTACACTGTAATCTTAAAATTAATCAGAAAAAAGAGACTTTGTACAAGGATCTGCTTATTTATAAGCGCGACTAGTACCTACATGATTGTCTAATCAGGAACGAAGTCTTCAAGTTCGTTATTACATCAAGTACGGTTAAGTTCACAAGATAATCTATGACTAAACTTAGATAAGCTGTATCCAGACTTTGCGTATGCGGTGTATTAGGTAGGAGCACTTTCAGTGTTTCAGTTTTAAATATATTTTCTAGTACAAGCTAGGAGTCTGGATTTGTGTGCAGTGTATGGCAATAAACTCACCACCTATTGGGTAATGGACCGTAAATGTAACTAACTGGTGAAACGTGGGAATGTACGACACTCCTCTGCCTACCTCTTCGGGGTTTACAGGCGCCATATTACGTTTATATTTTCAAATTGGAACACTTTTAGATAAAAACTAAATGTTTCTGGTGCTTACGTGACACATGACCTCACAGTAAATAGATAAGCTTCGTTTTATTGTTTTGATTGCCTTTGAATGTGATTGCATTTAGGCCGACAATCTTTAGTCATTTTGATTTCTACCTATTTCTACAGAAAATAATGTATGTTAAGTTTATATATCACTGCCTATAATGATGAAGCACACTGACGTGAACGCAATTATGTCTGTTTCTCAGAAACTGAAGAAAAACATCATTGAAACCTTCCACAACGCCTTGCTCGAGTACAGGTCGAGTAGGAAGCCTATCATAGTACAATACCAGTGACGCCTAGAAAACTTTATTAAATTAGCATGATACCACACTTACGCTTATTAAGTATCGAAATTAATTTACATTTGCGTCCAGTCTTCAACGAAAAGATCGTATTTATTTCTAAAGGTCCGAATGCTGTGGACCCTAGCATCCTTAACGGCTTTATCAAGTTTTGTTAGAATAACTGTATTGAGAATTGTTCATTAAATTAATTAAGAACTGGACTATGGTCTCCTATTATAGATCGCGGTGTAGGTTCATATCGCGCTCATACTAAAAGCAGGTCTAAAGCATAGAGCGATTTTTATTTTATAGAGTTTTAACATTATTTTAAATCCGTAATCGAAATACTGGTAGAGATACCTATGTGCCAACATAAACAGAGAAATAATAAAAAATAAAAAAACCTGTCGCTAATATTTGCTAACAACGAAAACACAATAAATACCCTTTGTATAACGCAACGTTAAATACGACGTTAAACTGACTGCTGTTCAAACATGCTAAGTATAAAAAACAGGACTCGCCCTCATTATACTGTAATAAAACAAAAGTACTCCGAAGCTAATTTCTGTACGCAACAAGGAGATACGATTATAGCGCCATTTTGCGAGAACGTTGCAAATGGCCGCCCTTCGTACCGCGGTTATGGCGGGAAACCATATTTATATGTGATTATTTTTCACCTTTTGAATAAAAGTTGTGTGTTCAAATAGTTATATTTACGTCCAGTTATTTATAAATGTGCAAATACTCAAGGCATGCTTAGTGAAACTTCAACTTTTTCTCGACATATCTAAAAATAATATCAATCTCACCTATTCACATTCACTCTTCATATTCACATGTTCAAGTTCTAATTCACATAGGACCACTGTACATGAATCTTCCCCAATTCTGTCAATTAATTATACAACACGCAACATTGATTAGTACTGGGTTAAGTATAAAAACCATAAATTCAGAGATCTTTAACCCACATAGTCCCCCAAAATATTGCAATTACACTTTCCGATAACAGTAATACTAAGGATCAAAACATCCGAGTATCCCAGGAAATAACCCTACATGACTCGTACATTACCGATAAGCACACTCCACAGAGTAATTAACGGTTCAATGCGGTTTTATTGACAGCAAAAACAAAGCAATGTGTACATTATATTATGTAACAGATGTTATTGTAATAAATTACATATACCAGGACACCATCTTTGGCGGCAGGCCAAATGTTATAACGCTGGTACGCATGAGTTACGCGATATATTGTATCTTGATACAATTCTGCCAGATACCAGTCTATTAACTTAAATAAATCTGAAACGTAAAGAAGCTGCCTACCCGCCATTGAGCGCATGTGGTTCACATCTGATATCCACATGTAGTTGCAACCACACCGCTATAACCAAAACACAAATTCTATTAATTAATAAAAACTGATTCACAGGTTCCAATTTCAAATTTGAAACATCTGTAAAAAGAATAAACTTTAGTTTATGTTTATAACGTTTTTTTTAAACGCTAAATGTCTAGACGTCATTCTTATTAACATTAGAACAGCGTCAAGACATTTTCGTCGGTATACGTGTATGTACGTACGTTGAGAGTTCTAGAATATAGTAGACTTGAAAGAATCGAATCTATAGGGTTTGTATTACAATTAATACGGATGCATTACGATGATGTCATGTTATGTAACACACACGCTCAGCGTGTATATGTGCGCGTGCAAATATGTTTGTATGCCGACGTGTCAGTGCACTGACCTACTTCACTGACACGTTAATACCCTTTTGAGAGTTCCGCATGTGAAAATTAAATCAATGCCTGACATTTTTATCTTAAATTAATTAGAGAGCAAAAGCGGCGAGATGCACTGCCAGTTTAATATAGTTAATTGATTAAAATAAATGTAGCAACGTACAAATAACTGTGTCCCATGTACATTGGCACTAGTAAAAATAAATTTCTGTCACTTACGCATAGTCTCAGTAGAATGTAGTGTCAACAGAAAATGTCCTTACAACACTGTAGAGAAATACTCTTGTGTTGCATAGATCCAGTTTAAAGGAAATTTAGGAAGACGTAAACAGTCGAGGCAGAGTACCAGCATTGTAGACGAAGAATTGTGAAGTAACAAGCATTCCAGCATTGTACGGAGAATGGAGAAACTATTGTAACTTAACCATGCAAACAAATTTTGGTCAGTGGAAGACAAGAAAGACACATCTCTTTATGCAATCGCGTTGAACATTAGATCATGGTCCATTTACAATAACATAACTTACATACGTCATACAGAACCCAGAGATACCATACTTACTCCGATTCAGGAAGCCCTGGCTGCAAATCCTGGCGCACACATCTACCTTAACAACATATGTGTTTAAGATTAAATACCAGCTGAAGTAACCATAAAAGAACACATTTTGGGTAAACCTGCAAATTTTAAATTTCTCCACAAAGTTTCCTAATACTCACTTTGGCCACTGTATAGTATGTAGATATTTACAGAGTTAAGATAATATGTTAACTTGCAATATGTGTTACTTGCAATATATGTTGCGTAATATGTTAAGTCGCGTGGTTGCAAACGTCACTGTTGAACGGAGGACCTGGATTCGATCCCCAGGTCAGATATCATTGGGTTTCTTAAACTCGAAATTCCCAGTGGTAACTTGAAATCTGGATTTGTGCCCCATGTATGGCAATAAATCCACCCCTTATTCTACCTATAGGCCGCATGACGCACCTAAGTAATAAAAAGAACACTTTCCACTGCCTATCCCTTCAGGTAAATACGGACAGTTGGTCGTGTTACATTAAATAGTGAAATAAACGATACATACTGAAATACATTGATACGGAAATAATTGCACAACAGCTGCTACTTTTTGGCCTGTGAGCCTGTTTCAGTAAACTTAATATACACAGTAGATACATATTACGAATTACCTATGCATCGACTTACTCGACAAGTCACTGAGCATCATATTCTATATAAAAATTGCCCAGTAATTTTAAAAGTTAATCCACAGTGTTCCATTTTTCAAAAATATCAAGGTATTATTTTTAAAATTCTTTCTCGTGACCATACATTACAAATTGTATTTAAAAATAGAACGTAGGTGCCGATTGACGATCTTACTATAGCGCTCATTTAAACGGAAGTAGATTAGACAGGCGGTATCAGTATTCCATTTCGTTAAATTCGGATACACAAGGTGAACAAATAGCTATCCGGCCAGTTGTAGTTAATCAATCCGTGGTGGACTCAACGACAGCTTACAAAGGACATCAGTATTTGCTAACGCGGTGGCTTGTTTGCAAACAACTGACCGGCTTGTCGTCCATCGCCATGCATACTAAAGCGATAAAGGACGAAATTAATTTTAGACGCTAACATTTTACTTAAATTGTTCGCGGCTGAACGCTAGGCTGTCGCATTAAAAAAATATGTATATACAAATATTTATTTAAATTTCTTTTCCTCTACCATCGTTTTAAAATCCTATGTTCATGTAGGTATAACTTTTATAATTATATATACCGTGGTTCTTTATATTGACTGACATCCAGACAATCGGGGTGGCTGATGGTAAGTGGACATCGTCAATTACGGACATATGAAACGAAAGCATAACCAACGACAACATAACATACTTTTCGAAGGTTTTCCATCCGTAAAAGAAAAGTTACTTATGCATGCTATTATTCCAATACTACTTAGCTATAGAAACATGAAACCTGTTAACATTTTTACATCTTTCTTCTTCTCTTCGTGATACGTCTCCTCAATGCAGAGGATTGTGGCTCCTTCGTGTTACAGTCCTTTTAAGAACATTTTTACGTAGTTCCTACTTAATGGTACGGCACTGTGTCCACACCTCCAATTGCTGAAAAATAATCTATTAGATACGTAGCAGTCCTTCATTACACAATTTATGAGTACCCGAAGTGCCTTTTGTGCATTGAATTTTTATAGAGGTCTGGAAAAATAATGACGTAATAGAATCGTAACATCACGCCTGTAATCCCCGAAGAGTCAGACGTAGGAGTCTAGTACACTCCCACGTTCTCCAGTAACGTGTACGTCCTACTATATAATAGGTGGTAAGCTAATAGAAAATACTAGCATTTTACTGTTAATTGTTTTTCTAGTATGTATATACACATGATAATAATTATATGTACCGGCTTAACTCCGCTACGATCTCGCTACAATAGGCGGGAAGATAGGATACAGCATAGGATAGGATAGGCCCGAATCTAGTCGGGCGTTTCCGAAAAAGCGAACGTAAGTTAAGGCGGTAAATACCGGCTACTTGTTAATAAATGTCCTTAAAGCTACGCGGTCAAGTTCAGCTGCATTGTCTTTATTCGAACCTACTTGATGATGAATTACTACTGCTGAGTTAGTTCCAGTAAATAGAAAATTTATAATACATAATATGACTGAGACATATAAACCGACTCAACTGATGTTGGATTAATGTAAAAAACCGTCTTTAATCTAAGTTAGAAAAATGCTATAGTGCCTGAGTTGTGATTTGAGCCCAGGACTTCTCAAGCGACAGTCACGCTGCAACCAACACGACGAATGAGGCAGATCTCATTAATCTAATTTAATTAATCTACGTCCAGGACCAGTGGTTGACAACCCTAAGCCCGCTCGGAGCGCATTACAGAGTTTTGTTTGTGTTGGCCGCCGCTCAACTGTGAAACGGCGATTAATTTATTCGACCCTTATTTGGTTACGTAAGCTGTTTAAAGATGGCCTCCAGTCTTTGATTCCGCTATCATCCGTCTATTTACGAACGCCCCGGACACAGTACTTTGATGTTTGTTCACGGAATAGCTGAATAAATCTATGTTAATCCTTATAATAAATAGCTTCGAATGGTTTTTTAGATAGTTCAGAGTGTCCAGGAACCTGATGTGGATGCAACACCAGCTGATCATTACTGGTGTACAGCAATATGTTCCAGTCTGAAAGTACCTACATTGTAATTTAGATCTACATACTTCCAAATAGCCTCAGTAACTAATAAACATTTACATCGTAAGTAAATATCTTTTACAGTAAGCATGATTTTCTCGGTATGATAAAATAGGCATGATAAAATAGGAAAATCAATCAAGATTTATAATAACAGGCATGATAAACCGGAGCGTCTTTTGTTGCACGGATTTTTAACATCTGCTAAGTATGTTTGAACAGAACAAAAGTTCTAATTTAAATTATAGTGCTGTTGTCAGTCCTTAATGTAAGTAAATCTGGTATTTTTACGGCACAAAATAATAGAAAAAAAAACACATGAATACAACAAAAATATTATATCTCGATATCACATTTCCACAGCGTTTAATTAATTAATGACTTAATCTAAGCCGAATAAACGAATGTTTAAACGTAGATAAAGTGAATGTTACGTGTAGTGAGACACGAAGAATATCTGGAAGCATAGCTCGTGTTGTCAAGTCAAATAAGAAGAGAAAATTATAATATCAACAGTTATCACGTACGTTCTTAGATACCTACTCACGGCATTTTGGCGTTTCTCTGCATTTTTTATATTCGCTCTTTCCCATTTTTTAACTAACTGATCGTAGTTGCAAACCGTATTTTAATGACACTATTGTTTGAGACCTAATTTTTATAATCAATCAACTTCGAGGGTTTGTAGCTAGAATTAAAAGGAATAATATGCGTCTTAGAACTACTATTAATAAGTAGGTATTCCGTAAAATCCAAACCTTACCTTACACTTTAACTGCAATATAAGTATAACAGTGGTAATAAGTAGCAGTAATGTAGTGTAGTGAAATTAAGCTCCCAAATCATAGGATATTTGGTTCAAAGCTAGACTAGAAAATCCTTACAAAACTATTTAATCTTGAATATTAAACTACTTACTGTAAAGTTAAGGAAAACTCCACAATTCTCTCCTAAAGAATCGTTTGCAGTACTTTTTAAGAAGTTCTACAGAACTACTGGAACATGAAAAGAAATGTCCAATCGCGAAATCAATCGTATGAATATTACCAACCCCAAAAAATTATGTTTTTTTTTAGAAGTGAAAAGAAATTTATACTCCATCATTAAATAATAATAAAATCAATTTGTTTTATGGTAAATGCAGGCAAACTATAAAAATTGTCGCAACAGAACATAAAAGTGAGCGTCGCTTGTTACTAAACAAGGTGTGACCGGGGATATCGAGTAAAGCAGCCGATTCCGATGCGCCGTCTTCGCACTACCGCCTATCGAACTAGGGGTGGGAAAGTAGTATCGATTTTTTTTTCTAAAATGCAAATTTTTCTTTATATACGGGTTAGATAAAACAATTCTCCCTTTATTTTTATTTTTTTATTTTATTTTATTATATTTGGGAAACATACAATTTTTATAAGCGTAAAAAAAAGACACACATTTTACACACATCGTACAGTTACGTCTTTCTCACTAGGAACACAATTTATAATTAGCAAATGATAAAAACACTCTGGCACCGGAGCCGGAAAACCAACCCAAGAACTTTAGATCAGAAGTCATACATACTTGCAACTGCTCAACAAACGAAGCTGTGCAATGGAGATAATGTATGTACATAGGTATATAATGAAATCGTTCAAAATAAAAGCATTTAAATCCACGTTTCCTACCAAACGATTAAAAAGTGAAGCGTCCTTTTACTTAAATAATGCCTTTTTCTTTTAAAAACACTTTACATTATCTGTCCCTGCATGTATTCACCACATTCTTCTCAGAGCTTCTCCCAACAAGTTTTAGTTATAATAAAAAACCAACCCTAGAACTATTCATACCTATCGACTTATTCCACCCCTATCCCCTTGAGAGTACAGTCGACAAATAAGCCCATACCAGACGGGCAGTTTGCATAATTGGCGAGTTGGGGTACCTAGAACACTTCACAGGAGCTTTGTTCCAAAGATGACGCCGACGTTAGTTCCAGCATGGCCTAGATAAACATAATATTCGATATTTAAGAGAGGGTTTAAAAAGAAAGGAACTTTCAATTGACTTACCTGAAATCTGAATTGTTTGTAAATGAAAGTTACGGGTAACCGTTACACGCGGTTGAAATTATACCTAGTTCTTTGATGTTGTGACAATTTACAATTTATATAAACTAAGTTGTTACAACTTCATTATGACCTTTTCAATTATTTTTATTACTATTAAGTTTTATAATATTTGCATAGAAATAGATTAAGTATACTTCGTCGTTGGTTGAGAAATTGTAAGTGAGACATCGAGAGAACTACCTTTAATCCCTTGCTCGAGTACTATTGAGTTTTTCCAACTTCGTTGTCACTCGTGAATTTGTGCCCAGTGTAAAGCAATAGGCTCACTACTTAACCTAACTAATAAAACATGAGAGTGGCTAAACTCCTCGCCCTACAGAGACTCATGAGTAATCACTGATCAGTGCACGCCACGATCTCGCTGTAATTGATGACAACTTATGAAAAAAGCCCTTGTATAGATTAGAAACTAGTTGGACCATCACAAAAAAATACATACGTTTCATGTGTGATGTTTATAAACACTCGCGAAACATTTAAAGGTAAAACATTATCTCAAAAGGAGAGAAACATTACCCTTACTCTTTATAAACTATTATGTTCCTTATAAAGTTATCCTTGAGCTTACCTACATTTTTAAATGTACTTCAATTGTGTGTAAATACAATTTTGTGTAAATACAATTTTGTGTAAAGTGTAAATACAATTTTGTGTAAATACAATTTTTTGGAAATACATTTTTGTATAAATGAAGCGTAGCAATGAAAACTTTTGTTACATAATACTAAATCATGAATCTTTATTGCTGGATCTACGTTGAACTTAAGTAATTTGTTATAAAGTTATTACAAAATGCGTTATAAAATGAGTTAATGCTGTCAATTTACGTTAATTATATAGTTTTTCTATATTGAGAATTATTTCAAAAGACTTGTATCCATGTCAAAACCTAACACGCATTGAAAGTTTCAATTTGAAACAATGTTTAACAGATGATTTTGGCAGCTCCGTTTAAATATTTCGCGGATTTCTAATAAACACAATATTTATTATGGTATAAAAATATTTCTTTAAACTTAAAAAGATTTTTGGTCAATAGCAACGTTTAGTTTGACACTGTTTTAATTAAAAGTGAATGACACAATTATCTCAAGACGATAAAAGTGCAATGGAAACCATACACAAGCACCCGCTGAAGTTATACATACAAGACATTTTTCGCGCCCAAAGAAATGAAGACAACAAATATATTTACGAGATATTTGGGCTTAAATTTAAAAACATAATGATTCACGGCATTGTCACTGCAACTTATAATACAAATTCCCGTACAACTAATATAGAATTATGTGATCCAACTGGTACAATACAAATATATTACAATAGTTCTAAGAACAATTGCAATGTGTCTGATAATAATATGAAATACTTAGTGCGCGAGTTCGCCAAAGCCGCTAGATCTGGCTACGATAACACGATAACCATGTCAGCTATGTTGGATGCTATAGAAAAAAAGAAAGAAAACCAAACGAACTTCCAAGTAGGTTCGTACTTAAATGTTGTTGGCGACATTTTCTTAGACGATATGAAGAAAACACGAATGGTCTCCGCATATAATTGCAGGCCAACATCAGTCGAGTATGACATAGTGTGGTTGGAGGAACTCCATTATTTGTATGAGAAATGTTATTTATGGACTAAACAATGAACAAAACAAAGAACATCACATCTGTAATACCCGAAGAAGTAGGCTGAGGAGTTTCAGTAGTACACTAGAACTCCTCCAGTATGGTAATGAATAAATATCAGATTTAACATTTTAAAGTCTAATCACTGACCGATCACATCTTGCCTTGTTAAACACAACAGTACTTCCTAGCTGTATTTTTGTGTATATAAATCACTTATGTAATGTTTGTATGAGAGTATCCAATTTTTGTGTTGTGCCAGAAATTCCTACTGAATCTACATATTGGCTTATTAGCAGAGATGTTGATTTGATCTATGCCAAAAAATTGCATTTTATAAACAAACAGCTTATCTCTTAAATCTGAAAAGTAAACTTTAAAGTTCAGCTGAACTTGAAGTTCATATAATAGTTATCATTGTACTTGTTATTATACATATTTGTATAGTAATAATTTTGCCCAACTAGATTGATAACCATAATGGTCGGCTTGGGGATTATGGGCAAAAACAGGGAGGCTCAAGTTCAGCAGTGACTGAGACAGGTGGTTGATGATGATGAGCCACATATAAGCTACATTTTAATTTGTTGCTTTGTGAGCAACAGTTGCATTCTAAGTTAAACCAGTGTGACTGACAATACTTTATACTAGAAGCATTATGATATGTACAAGTAAATTGTTATTATGCAGGGTTTTAATTTAAAATAATTTAATTTAATGTAGCATCACACATGTAATTCCTGAAGAAGTAGTAAGAGGAATTTAGTACACTCCCACATTCCATCAGTTACATTTACATGAGAATTGATCGGATTCTTTATACATATTACAGGGTAACAGAGTGAACTAAGATTGTTTTTATATACAAATAGCATCAGAGGGGAATCCTGGAATATACTACACTCCTCTGCATAGCTCTTCAAGGATTACTGGAATTATATTATAATATTATTACTCATTTGAGTGAGTATATTACATTCTGGTCTCAACAGAATTTTAGAATTCCTCAGAACTATAATGGTGACATTAACTTTATAGTGGAAATAGAAGTATAAATCAGTAGATTTTCCTCAAACGAGTTATGTACATGTTTTAAATATATTTATTTTCTTACATTTATTGGCTCAAATAGAATATGAATACGATATATTCCCAATTATGAAATTGGTTTTGAATTGTATTATTATAAAATATAATTATTATTAGTATTATTAGAAAAGATAAGGAGTAAAAGACCTGTTTGCATGTATTTATGATTTAAATGTCTGTATACCTAGTGCAGTGATTCTCAACCTTTTTTTTTTGCGGCACATATTTAACGATTTCAAAATTTGGCGGAACGCAAAGAAAAAAATAAAAATTGTTTACTTACTACAACACACTGCATAAATAGTTTATGACAAAAATTTTAAATATACGAAATAAACTAATATATACTACAATAATAACTAAACGTTTATTAAGGGATTAATCAGGTCTTAATTAGCAGTTCTATGTAAGCCTGTATGTATATATATATTATTGGAGTAAAGTATACAAATTTGGCGGCACACTTGAAATTTGGCGGCACAGTGGTTCAGAATCACTGACCTAGTGCATTAGATTTGAAAACTTGATTAAAAACCCATATTTACATGGTATACGACTCAAATATCGTAAATTTTTCTAAAAACATGAAAAGGTGTGCTGCGTATTATCAAGTTTTGATGGAATGCATAGTAAGTAAAGCATGTAAGTCGGTTAAAGCATTCAGTGTTCAAGCAAATGAACCCTATTTTAAACATTATTATTACCGATTATGACTACAAAGCCCTGTGATGACAAAAGTATATGTATATCTAGTAAAGAAATTAATAATTGTAGCTGTGTCTACATACGTATTTAATAGATGAAAATAACAGAATTTAAGGCTACTAAAATATTTGTAGTAAGTTAGTAACGTCATAGTCTCCATTATCTTGAACTGTTATCGTTTCAAAAAAGACTAAATGTCACCTACGTCAATTTCTAGCCGATATATAATTGGAGTTCGTCGTTTACAATTGCTACAAATACCTTACCTTAAACAGCGTTTTTAACCCAACAGGTTAATATTTATTCTTTCATATATACTTTCCGCAAAATAATATTTTTGATAAATAGTTTTAGGTTAAGGTCATTTATTTCCAATATTTATTTCTTCAGAACGATGGCCGAAGGTATTTCTCCCCAGGAAATCGAGACGCTCTGCCAGACTCCGTGTTCTTCTACCCGGGTAATATTTTTGTTAAAATTTTTCGGTTTCCTGTCTGAAACGTGTCTCCTCATAACGCGATAGGTCATAGTCGAGTAACTGAACGAGGCCGACTTGGCACACCTCAGACGCCTCATAAATATTATTGCAAACTCCTTAAAGTGTATAGGGTTCCTCATTACATTTTCCTTTACTATATTAGCACTGGCATTTCAATTTTAAAAACGTAGTTAAATTTAGAGAATTAAAGATGAGTGTCGAGATTTGGACACTCACTCCTAATCAATACATAATAAGGAATGATAGCTTAAGGGCTTTTTGCATACCAAGGCTGTTTAATAAAAATTGTAGTGTGCACTAGTAATCTTAAAGAATGGGTTTATTTACACACACAACATACCACTTATTACTGTAACAATGATATTTGTAGTAAAAGTATTACCACATGCACTTACCAGATAACTATTTTGTTTCTCCAAGTGTAGTGTCATATTTTAACAAGCTTTTGATTCCATATAGAAATAGTTATATATACATCAAAAACAAATCCTATAATTTTCTTTATAACAACAGTAATATTGGATAAAATGGTAAGAAGAGTCTCTACTCTTCTTACCATTTTATCCAATATAATATAAAGACTCTTCTTTGCCCAGCTGTGAGATTTAAATGGGTACTAAAATTACATGGTTAAAAATATTTCACAATGTTCTTTAGACAGTAATTCTGTTATCATTTGAATTGAGTGCCGAAAAATATAAGTATAAATCTTTAATACTTACGAAAAGCAGATAATATGCTGAATCTTATCATCAATTTTTTTTATTAAATATGTGTTATGCTTATATATGTTTATTCTATATACTGTACTGCTTTATATAAGTTATTCACAGAGGTCACCAAAACTGATTGTATATTGTAGTAGTGAATATGTTGAAATGTAAATAACTAAAATAAGATACTTATAAAGTTAAGCTTGCCTAGTGAATTAGGTTACCTTTAAGGTGAAGCTGAGTTTTTTTTGTAAATAATAATAATAATAATGTTCCTTAAATGATACTAAACAAATAGAGCAAATTGCCATAGCTCGAACCACTTCTTTAACATTGCCTCAAGTTACCTGCTGATTGCTAATATAATAGATTTAGTGCTTATAAGATGAAAATATGAGCTGATGTCCAACAGTGGACCGATATAAGTTGATAATAAATATATTAAATTATATGTGCATGTATTTTTAACTGGTTTTAAAAAGTCATTCATGAGGGATTCATATTCTCAGATTTTGTTAATTCCATTTTATAATAATGAATAGCAACAATTCGCAAACTACTCATGTTTAAATTTTAGTTACATATGTAAACGTAACTTCACGCCTGTAATCCCCGAAGGGGTAGGCAGAGGAATGCAGAACACTCCCACGTTTCAGCGGTTACGTTTACGTCCCACTATGGAATAGGTGGTGAGCC
>DWDW01000219.1:0-16631 GCA_018245635.1 Mimoniades versicolor eupheme | reverse complement strand
TGACTAAATCAAATTCAGAGATTATTATTTTTTATCATTTTGATAAAATTATATTTGCAGTACTTTTTGTTAATAGGACAAAAACACAGGACTAACATGAGCATTGATGTCTTCTAAATAAAACTTATATTAAAATATTGTCAGTTTTGTTGGTTGCAAGTGTGACTGCTGAACGGGAGGTCCTGGGTTCGATTGCCGGATCGAGCACTACAATTTTCTAATTTAGATTTTCTAGTAGTGGCTCGAAGTCTGGATATATGCCCGATGAATGACAATAGGTTAACCACCTATTCCATTGTGGAACGTAAAAGTAACTGGTGGAACATTGGAGTATTCTACATTCCTCTGCCTACCTCTTCGGGGTTTACACGCGTGATGTTACTTTTTTTATTAAAATATAATAGAACAGAATTGTTACCATATCGTCTTTCTTGGGTGACACAGGAACCCATTCTGACTCTCTGTGCTGAGTTCCAGAAGAAACCGGGAATTGCAGTCTTAACTCTTCTTTATTGGCTATCGGTAATATGCTGGTTTTAGTTGGTAGAGGAGCTCCACCCTGGATGAACAAATCAAAATTTTTAATAATGTTATTATAGCTAGACAGAAGTAACATATTTTTGGGTGGTTCCAAGTAACTTTAACATACATTGGTTTATAAATATTAGAAATTAGAATCAGATGTTAAATGGACTGTGCAACTAAGATCAGTTATATACTGGAAAGTCATTTATTTTATCGTCAACATTAGCTCATTGTAGTCCGCTGTTGGACTTAGGGCCTCCTTTAGCTGGGCATGTAAGATTGAGATCACAGAGCACAGTTTTTCACCTATGCTGCTGCCCAAAGAGGGCCAGGGAATTTAGCTGTCCCTAGAGAGACTATGCCATACCATCTATTTATTACAAAATCCTTTACACTATAAAACAGTAATAGAAATTCTGTTGCAATAAAAACTAGTTATTATACTACATTACAGCAATAGGACCATAATATATCTTGTTTAATATTATTTATGTGATCTTATAAAACTTCATGAAACTGTTAATGTTGAATCATACATGAATCATCTATTGGACTATGACACATACTTAATTCGCATATTTAACATAGTCTTTAGTAGTTTTATTTATTTCACAAATAATCCAAGAATTGTGAAATCCTTGTATATAAAGCAATATGTCATTTAGAAAATCTAAAAAATAAAGTGAAAATTATAATACGTCATTTCACTAAGTGTAATAATTTAATATTATTTTAAAGTACATACTCTTATGTTCAAAACAATAGGTCCCTTGTCTTTGACCAGGAAAGGATGGTGGAAGGCTCTGGTGTCCTCATTGTCACTCATGCCGTCATCATTCGAGGAAACAGAAGCGAGCTCACCCAGTGCCTCTTTCTTCGATAGATTTTTACAGAAGTCTGTTAGTTCATCTACTGATTTGCCTGTGAAATTAAAATATTTTTACATTGATTTTATGTACGGTGTATGCATGATGTGTGTATGATGTGTGATATACATTGGCATATGATATATATGGTAGTTTAACGTACAAATATGAGTGCAACTTGCAAAATCATCACTACACAACACTGAATAATGATGGAGGACAGAAAATCACAATAAACAGTAATGTTGCATGTCATTTGCTTATCGCATGGATGCAGTATAACCATGCCAGCAATGTATTTCACTACAATTGGTACACTGTTAGTCTCATTAGACCTGGGCAGAAGCCTTAGTAACTTAAAATAAAACATGAATACCTCCAGAGTGTATGGCCGCCATGACTTGGTTCCTCGTATGTGGTGGTAGAGCCGCTGCTGCGGCGGGAACAGCACCGTTCTTCAGCATATTGATGGCATTCCGCCTAGCGACTTCTAAAAGACGCTTTTTCTCACTATCCGCTAACTTCACTCCCGATGGAGACCTGTGGGCATAGTGTCATTACATGAAGTCTCAATTGAAATGCTTGTTTATTTAACCAAATTAATTAATTTTACCAAAGCTTTTATAGTTAACTCTACAATTAAACGAACGATTTTTAAAATCAACGAAAAGTTTAAATCCTATCCATCCATTACTCACTATACAATACATCCAAGTGAAACCAAATATACCACCACAAACAATATCTCTGCTTTACTTAACAGTGAATTATATATAAGGAAGGTCGGCATAAACAAACTTCGACCGAAACTCAAACGTCATTAGCCCATATTATGAAAGCAAAAAATAAACCCTTACCTAGATCTTCTCCTCCGAGGCCGTGGCGACCTGTGTCTCGACCTGGATTTACTTCTATGCCGCGACTTCGACTTTGAATGTCTCCGGGATTTCGATCTCGACGAGGTCCTTCGCCGCGAACGGCTCCTCCGCCTCGAGCGCGAGCGCGACCGCGTCCGGTGACGGCGTCTCTTTGATCTCGAGCGTCGCCGCGACCTCGATCTTGTTCGCGATCGTTTGGATTTACTCCTTGACCTGGAAACAATAAAACACGTGTAATGTTGTATAATCACGCCAAGTCCTTTATGGGTTAGGCGATGAGTACCAAGAGCCAAATATCTTTATTTTAAGAGAGCTGACATGCTTTTTCTACATTTCTCACTGTCTTCATACACACACACACACACAATAATTTTCTTGGACCTATTACGGGGAAAGATCCATGTGAGAAATTAAACCAGGGCCCATCAAGGTTGATGTTAAATTCTAAGCTATTCTATTAGGTTATCACTGCTTCTTAGTACAATAGTAAGAATTAACATAAGTATTTATTGAGTTACCTTTTCTTAGGTGGAGTTTTTTCTACTCGTGATTTCTTTGTGTTTTCCAGTTGTTTTTCCTTTTGAGATAATATTTTTTCCTCTTCAACTCTGGAAAATAGCATCTAAGTATTAAATTTCTTACAAATATGGTTAAACTTAAAATACTTATAAATAATCATGTAACTTTAATATTGTTTGGCAGAGTATAAATAGAATAGACGTTACAATCCATCCCAATATAGGAACTCTTACTTTGCCAAGTCTTATATCATGGTGATGTTTTTATATATACATATATTTAAGAATTGTCAGTAGCAGAAGCCAGGTGCCTATGTCCAGCAGTGGACTGAAATATGCTGATGATGATGATTATTTGAAAATTATGTGACCATATATCCGTACCAGGTGTGAATATGTTGATAAGTCGATTTGCATAAAAAAAATTTATTCTACGATAGCCATTACAATTGCCGTATTTATAGGGTGAATAAATGACTAAGTTGCTGGGTCCGTTCTATCGCACGCAACAAACTTGTGAGTTTTTGAATAACCACAATTTACAGATAAAACTCAAATTTTAAAATGGCTGCCCTGAAACATATCCATTTTCGACTTGTAAACTTATTCAACCTTGTACGGATATATGTGTTTCAAAACATTTGAAAAGATAATGTAATAGGATAAATGAGTTTTTCAATAATGTTTCAATGTCATCAGTACTTAAAACTCTTACGCTTTTATCTCTTCATCTGCTTGTTTTTTAAGAATGCCACCTGGATCTGATGATTTGGGAAATTGTGAATTCAATTCCTCCTCTTGTTCTGAACCACTCGAAGAAGCAGTACATTCACCATCTTCTTCTTTTTCCGCTTTCTTTCTAGCCTCCTCCTCCGCCTTTTTAACAGTTTCTTCGAATACTGCACTAAACTTTAAATTCTTAATTTGTATTTTGCCTTTAGATTTGTCAACTTCAATATGTTCTTTCACTTCAAATTTCGGCTTCACCTTGCCAGGTTCAGACTTTACGGTTACAGGAGGTTCTGGCATTGGAATGTGGCTGGTATCAACATTGTTGATTGCAACTGTACCATTGTTAGGTTCCTTATTTGATATAGGGACTGGCAACTTATCTGGAATTTCGTCTTTTACTTTTACATTATTAACATTCTCATTTTCAACCGTGTTGTTTTTAACAGTCTCGTTCACAACTGTCTCCTTTTTAGCAGTATCCTTTTTGACAGGCTCCTTTCTAACAGTCTCGTTCTTAACGGTCTCGTTTTTAACAGTTTCGTTTTTAACAGTCCCGTTTTTTGCAGTCTCTTTTTTAACGTGGTCATTTTTAACGGTTTCATTTTTAACTTTGTCTTTTTTAACGGTTTCTTTTTTAACGATTTCTTTTTTAACGGTCTCTTTTTTAACGGTATCTTTTTTAACGGTATCTTTTTTAACGGTCTCTTTTTTAACAGTCTCTTTTTTAACGGCCTCTTTTTTAACAGTCTCTTTTTTATCGATTGGTCGAACATTCTTTTCACCTTTCACATTTGTCTCCACTTTGACATTGGCTTCAGATTTATTGTGAACCGATTTTACTTTAGAAATTTGTCTGGGAGGAGTGTGTTCACTGTCTTTACGTTTCTTTGTTTTGCTTTTTTTCCTCTTTTTGGGTTTACGTGAATACTCACTTAGATCTGAGTTAGATGAGCAGGTGCTTGCACTCCGACTACGTTTTTTTTTCTCTTTTTTACGCTTTTTCTTATTCTTCTTTGATTTTTTAGGAGGAATGTCTTCGATTTTAGGTGGATCCGCATTAAATGCGCTAAAGAGTTCAGAAAGAATCTCACTTGATGACTTTTTAGAATCGTCAACTTTTCGATCAGGCGTGAGCTTCTCTCTCTTTATTAATGTTTGCACTTTGTTTATTACCGTAGTCATAGTTATGAAACGTTGTAAAATATGTACTTCTTTAGAGTGACAAAATAGTGAGTGAATAAAAAGAAATTCATAAAACACTAAATACTGTTAATCGCCATTTTACCAGAAATTACTGTCATTGTCATTGTTGACATTAAGAGTTAGTAAAAATATTAACTTCCATGTGTTAGTGCCTTGAGTTCCGGTTGTGGCTAAATATGGTTCAATTCTATTAACGAAAAGTAATTAATTATAGATATTATAAAGTAATTATTTATAGGTAATCATTGATGTTTTTATACTTGACATATATTGTGCTTATTGTAGGATACTGCATATTAAGTGTTATTGTATTTAATCTGTATGGGTCCATCAATTTCGATAAATGTTTAGAATTTCTAAAAAAGTTAATTTATACCATGTCCGACGGATGATAGTAGGTACATAATTTTCAGTTTATTTCGTAATTTTGTGTCTATAATGAATCTTATTGATAGAGGCCCCTTTAAAGTATACAAAACATTAAATGTTTTAAATGCACAAATTTTGTGCTATAAAACCTCGCTCTTCATATAGATGCAATATAACAGAGCCGTGCGTGGACATAATGTAAGTACTTACATGTCAAAACCACAGACCAGAAGTGACATCTATGGACTTCTGTGTCTGTGTCCGTTAAACCTATATTCGTGTTCGATTGTACAATATATTTATTATACGTGTGCATGCGTGCGTGCGTGCTCATGCGTGTGTACAGTTCTTGTTTCATCATAGTTCTTAGTCTTAGTTTTCAGACGCTCACTGCCAGCCAGTTTGACACGTAATTTGGTGCACTTGCAATCAAAATAATAATTATTGTTCTTATGGTGTGGCTCAGGTTTAAATGACGAGCAATACCTACTAGCGATAGGTATTCGGACTTCATAAGCATAAGTATAATTACATCGCGTTTGAATAGGTTGTAGAGGTTATGTTTTTACCTTGAACGAAGACGAGACCGTAAAAATCTTTATTGTATTATCACCGCTGCCTGTGTGTATTGGTCTCTTAGCGTGGCATATGTATTTGTCCTTCCAGACCTGACTAGTTTCTTTTACATTAAATCACAAACTATACACTTACACACCCCAATTTCAATTACTTTTGACTCCCCTATATCAAATGCAGAAGTAACGTATTCCTATCAAAAATTGTGGATTGTCAAACATTTATGCTGCCATGTCAATTATGTCATGCCCTTTTATGCTGTAACAGCTTCTGTGATTTGTAATTCCTTAACTCTTGTTTTTTTTCTATATTAAACTTCTCGTGTTCAAAGGCCATGTTAAGTATCCTGTTCAAATTGTTACAGTTTGGTAACCATCGTTAATCCTGGTTTATGGTCTAAAGATGATTTAAAGACATCCGACTGACAGCTTGGTCACTGCACAATATGTTTAGCGTGGTAGAGTCGCAGGCGTGACGGGCTAAATTCGGTAGGCTTTCCTCGAGCCATTGCTCGTAGGGTGCCCACAAATATCTACAAGTTTTCATAATGAAATCCTAAATGAGGCTGTGAAACTATGTTCAATATCTACATATATTTACGTAAGAGCTGGATTGGAGTTGGAGATCTATAGATTGAAAAAAGTACAATCTGTACCGGGTGTTAAAAAAAAGTGCTTATACTGCTAATCTTTATAATATCTATACAAGTTTCTAATATAACAGTAACTTCTCAGACTCAGGGTCGTGTAGGCAGCTTTGCTGTTCGTGGCCTCTGAGGGGCTCAGTCCGTCACCGTACAGGAGAGAGCGGTGGCCAGCTGTAGCGTATAAAAAGGGTTGCAACCAGCGATCCAATTGTTGGGTGTACAAAATATTCCATAGTGCTAGTATTTTTGACCATTTATTTTCCATAGTAGATACCTACACAATATTATAGGTACGTTTGTGTTGTTGTAAATGAAACAAGTAAGTATTATTTTTATATATCGTTTTTATTACTTTTTCAATACCTTTGCAAGGTAAGTAAGAGATAAACAATACAGAACGGACACTACATTCTTTATGTACTCGCAGAAGAATTGTGAAATATATCGCGATTACAATATATTGCGACGACTGCAGCTCACAGGACGGAGGAGTGTCCTTTTTGTTTATTGTTAGGCAAGGGATAGTGTTCAGAGAAAGTTTTCTTACAATAATAATTAACTTCGAGAAATTTTCGAACTACTTATTCGTATACCTACGTAGAAGTAGGAAAGTGGGAAAGCTTTTAGCATGATTGTATGTTGATAATGACTGTTGGAAATTTCATAAGTGGTTGTTAAATTACGTATAGCGAATATTTTGAATTGGGCACTGGAATGAAAATTTTAGTGGGCAAATTTATTAGCGTTGGAAGTTTTTTTTGTACTGCTGTATTTTTTTTATGCAGCAGTAGATAAGTAGTTTTTTCATAGGACGATAGACTTTGAAAATCCAATACTTTATACATTTTTATCACTGTAACAATAATTTACAACCGCTTATACGTAACGTGCGCCGATGATTTGAATAACGCGTAGAACAGTAGTCAAAATTTTTCATTAGCCTACAAACGATTTTCATTCTTTATTCCCGATAAAATTACACAATTTGAAAAATCATAGTATCAACATTAGTAACATATTCATTTGGCATAATTCATTTTTTAAATTAACACGGCAATTAACGTTGGAAGCTCTCGATTTTGAGCAAAATTTTATTTGTTTTTTTTTCTTTTATTTCACATGTATTTGCCTATGTTTCTTTCGTACGAAGCATTGTGCCATCAAAGGTATTTAAACTTGTAGGTACTGATTACACACATATTAAGGTACAAATAGCAGTTGCCTTCATCTTGATAATATGCTATCTATCATACACTCGAGCCATTTCAGATCGTTACCCCTACACCAGTCTTCAGGAAGACATAAACCCCACATATATATAAGAAAACTAAACATACACGCTAACTTATATAAAAGCAGTATACAATAATATGATAATACTTATACAGTAAAAAATTGATGACAATATTATAATAATCTCGTCTGTATAACATGAGTAGCAAACATTTCCAATATATCTACGTTCGTCGATATATAATTGTAAAATAGATTCGCATATTAAAATACCTACCTACCTACTTTATCGTATCAAATTTTATATGGTTTCCTCACAATTTCTAATAATGCGTTAAATCTGTAAAAAAGAGGTACAAGATATGTGACGTTAACTGAAAACTGGTTAATTAACCGGGTTAAATGTCAAAAGTTCAATCATTATGTTAAAGGAATAATGTTTGTTTTTTTTTCAAATACAAATAACTAATTAGTATTCCCTTTCATCGTCTCATGTACGTACCATCAGTATAACTGTTTCTATTCAAATCGTAGATTTTGTTTCGTCTAAATAGTAGTTAACAACACCTATCAAATTGTTAAGTACAAGTTACATTGGTTTCTGGTAAACCCTCTTTAATCAATGTTTACAGAATAAGTATTTGAGACTATCATTTGGGATAATGGACGTGTAGTTTAGAGCTACAACTATTTAAAAAAAATGTACAGTCTGGTTCACCACAGTTTTCAGTTAACGTCTTAGTCTCATACATCAGACCTCATGACAAAAATTATAAAAATACCAAAATGAACAAAAAATTCATGGCATAGTTTCTGCATTGAAAACTTCTGCAAACTTACAATTAGAAATAAATAATAAACATACATTCCATTCACAACGTTTCCATTCCAGAAATAATCTCATTATTTGATTTACCAACTTATTTAATCTGTGGTTATTCATTATACACTACAATAGAGATTGCGTTTGAGTAATTAAACGGTGCCTGAGAATTAATTGTTGAATACATAATTGTGCAACTCTGGTGCAACGACGGGAACTCTCTTTCTCATGTACTCCATTTTCTTTTAAAGATCAAATACGTTTACATCGACGTCTTTATCACACACAGATCATAACGGGTCCCAAAAATTTCATAAACCATGAGATGAGACAGAACAGTTTCCGCTCGATCAACGAGTGGCAATGAAGCGTTCGCCTAAATGATGTACAGACTATCTTTGTCAAGAACTATTACAACTGAGTGTAAATAACTCAGCAACTCTCCATACTTGTCAATTGACATTTATTTCCAAAGAATACCATAACATCTATTTGTTTCTCATACACGCAACTTAATTGCATTTAACATTTTAATCTGTATCTGTACATGCGATAGTAACATCAAGCTTGTGTTTTGTCGTGTTGGTCGTAATGCATGCATTTCTATTCTGCGCCGAGTTTGATATCTAATATCTTCTTCCCTACTTCCTCTTAGCGTTTAATAGTTCTTGACGAGCTAGTGTCATCGAGATCGGTAACTAGACTGACGCCAGTACGCGGCGAACGGCTACAGCTCTCGAATCTGACAAAGCCAGCTGCAATGTAACGCAGATTGTACCTAATTACCTCATAAAACATTTCGAGAATCATTCATTGTGTAATAAGTATTCAAAAGTTCTATTTCTATGGATTAGTAAATTAGCTAGGCTTGAAAGTATTGTCAAATGGCCGCCGGTACAAATGGATAAAGTATTTTCAGAGATATCATACGTTTCAATTCATTAACGTATTAGGTTTCGTAAAGTATACAGATGCCCTTGTAGTTTATTTTATCTATCGTGAGGATATTCCCGCTCATTCCATTTGTATAGGTCGTCCTCAAAGGCCCTAATACCAAAATAGAGTTCGAAATATTATGGATCCCGTTTCACCGGGTAATCAATGAATGCGACACACAGACCGAGAGCACTAGCCGCTCCAATCTTAAAGCTACTACTAAGATTCTCTAAACGATCAACGATCGTAAGCTAGATTGATTTTCAAAAGTCTTAAAAAAATAAAATCTGCTAGTGATCAACTTTAACGCGCTAGCGGGGGCGCAAGACGGCGCGGACCGTTCGGAAACGTCTCTGGAAGCCGAGCTTGGTGTAGAGGGAGCGAGACGCGTCGTTCTCTGGACGAATCACGACAAAGGGCTTGTAGCCCCGTGCGGCAACCTCCTTAGTGAGACGCCTCGCCAAGTAAATCCCGTAGCCTTTCCTACGAAACTCGGGTCGCGTCTGCATCGAGAACATGGCGCCGTAGTAGGACTGGACCATCCAAGCGGCCAGTTGTCCTTCAACGAAGATCCCGTAGGCAGGCAGCTCTGCGACCAATTTCTCGAATACCTCTCGGCATTCAATATCACTTGCCGGGTATAGATCGTGAACCGCCTTCATGTGTTCCGGCTGCAGGCGAACTAACTCCACGTCCGGTGGCAGTCTGAAAGTAAATCTGTAATAGGTACTATTGCAAGCCGTTTTCAAAATGCCGTTTCAATTTCAATGTAATAGACAATAAGATGCTTTCTATTTTAAAGTTATCCATATAGATGCATGATGTATTGCATCTTAAAACTATAAAAAAATATTAAATGTAAAGTTTATGACGATGTAAATTGAGTTATTTCCTGAATATCCTTTAATTTTTAACCGATAAAATTGGGCGTACTGAAAAATGAATTTGCTGCAAAAAGACGCCCGTTGGAAATGCCTAAAATAGTTTTGGTTTTTACCCGAAGAAAAGCTTTTGAACAGCGTACAAGTAAAAGTTCTGCATTACTCTCGTCGATGAACTTTTGCAGTCTATTTGGTAGTTTTATTATTTCATGTTCACAGTATTTTAAGTTCTTATATCCAATGAAGTGCGATGCGAGGTCGTTATTACTGATTTGTTTATGTGAGGTACACACAAGCACAGCACATTGTCAAAGATCTATTGTAGGAAAATAGGTAGTTACAAAGTTTCGAGGAGGCGCCAAGTTTAAATCTCTCTTCAAGTACTCGACACTCGAGATAGAATACGGCATTTGACGATTAAGATCCAATTTCAACAAAAAAAAAACTTCAACTTTAGCAAACTAAACTTGCTCACTTGGCAAATAAATATAATAAAATGTAAAACTGAAGTTTTGAGGTAGTCGGATAAATTTGACAGAAATGATAATTTTAATATTTTTTAGTCTAACCTGAACAATCTAGAATGAAAAGTTAAGGCCGCAAATATACACGATAAACATGTGAATGAACATCTAAGGTACTGAAAAGCCAAAATATTTATAATAAAGTGCATTATGTCAAAACAAATAAAGTTAATAAATATGCAGTAATCCGATGAATTGATTTGCAGCAAATACATTTGTTCAAATACATGCTTTGCTTTTGCATTATTATTAAATATTGCACATATTGTGATAAGAAAATGTGGACAGTGTTTTGCTACTTCAGCAACATTTTACCCACGAGTTACTCTATTGAAAATTAAAATGTTGCGATTTTGCCAAATTGTCCAGCTTATGTTAGCCAAATGGCTTACAAGCTTGCCAAGTTTAGTCCAGCATGAAATTGGAATGTGATTAGGGATAATGTAATAAATAGCGACAGATTTTACGACGTACTTTAGTGCAATGGATTAAATTTAATTTTGCTTTAATTTACCGTCATAAAATGTGTTATATTGTTATTATTATAAAATGTCTTAAATAAAATTAAGTATTCTAATATTTATGGAAAAGTGCAAAACAATTCAACCTAACGACATATCGTCTGCCAGTAAAGTATTGACTCACTCGTCCGAGCTGTTGTCTTCAGGCGGCTTGTTGCACACGTACACATCGCCAGTAATCTTGTCGTGGGCCTCATAGCGTTTCTCGAAGCGGTTCACGATGGCCTCATGCGTGAAGTTCAAGTACAGGGGCTGGGTGAGATCGAGGAGGATGTCCTCCGATGTCAGCAGGTCCACCAGCTCCGCGCGCTCCGATGGGCAGAACACAGTCACACTCTCGTAGGTGTGACAGTTAGGCTGAAATTATTAATGAAATACATCACAGTCACACAAATAATAAAATTTAATACAGTTATTGTAGAAGACCCTGTAATTTTATACGTTTTAAAATTTCATAATGTAATAGATGATGAAGTAGGTACACATAATGTTAGCGTTTTTCTGTTTAACCTATCTTTCTCGGGATTTGATCAGATCTTTTCAGATCTAATCGGATCATAGTGACCAAGTTTGTGTAGTGGCAAGTATACAGGATCAGTCAGTTACGAAACAATAGGAAAAGTGTTCACGATTTCTATTTAAAGACTTAAACAATTAACACCGCATCGAGAAATCGTGGCAGTCTCCGGAAGTGGTCGTAAAAATTTTTGCTTTCTAAGGTCCAGAGTACTATAAATCGGAATCGGCAGATTCATGTAGTTAGCTACTTCAAGACATGCATCTAGCAAGCATCCAAGAGCCAATCGGACCAGATGTTGTTTCAGTTGACAGGTTTTGATATGCATCTGTATCAGAGCAATGAGTGATTTATTGATTAATTATTACAATCTACTTAGATTCATGGAATTTCTCATTTTTCAAATTCAAATATCATTTATTCATTCAACACTTCATTACAACACTTTTTGTACAACACTTTTCACTTCTAATAGTCATTAAGTATTTAATTGATTCTTTCAGCTCAAGTGGTTCTTATTCGGGCGGCTGTGACGTAAAATGTCCTTCAATACAACATTTGCTCTAGAAGCATCTATTAAAACAAAAAGCAAAATTATTAAGGTCATATGTGGTTATATGCTATGAGTATCATTAGCTCAAATGTAGAAGAAGTTGTATAAGGAAAGAACCACTTGGCTACCAGCCAACTCGAAGTGTCGAACGATAAATTTTCATAGTTGCCATGTTACCAAAGTAAAGTTGTATGTATTTCGAATTAATGAATAGCTTTAATATCTTTTTCTTTAAAATTGCTACGCACTGTGTATTTTTTTATTGTTTTACATTGTCGCTGTTCGCGCAGTCAAGAATTGAACCGTAACATAAATATCGTTTGATTTGTTGAAAAGACTATCAATTATAGTTCAGCTTTGATATTCCGTTAATAATTTAACGTGTTATGAATTCATCGAAGCAAGCGTTTTGAGGACGTAATAGAAATTGCATCACTTCGGAAAAAGTAACACTCGGAGTGAGTGCACTTCTGACAACGTTCGATGCGAACAAGCGGGACTTTTCCATGAATACATTGACTATTGCTTTCGCTTTGCTCATTATTAAATGAAAAGTGCTTACACTTTATCACCTTGTAATAAAATAATATCAAATAGTATTAAAATATTTGATGCAAATGAGAGTGGATTTTTTCTATGAATACATTAAGTATTGCGTACCTTTTGCTCATTATAACATAAAAAGTGTTTTTAGTTTATGACATTTTAATAAATGCAAGCGCGACTGCCGATCGAGATGTCCTGGGTACAAACCCTGGGTCGGGCGTTATTTGATTTTTCTAACGTAGATTTTCTAATAAAGGCTCGGAGTCTGGACATGTGCTCGGTGTATGGTAATAAGCTCACCACCAACTCTACAGTGGGCCGTAAATGTAACTGGCGGAACATGGGGATTGTACTACGTTCCTCTGTCTACACCTTCGGGGATTACAGGCGTGATATTACGTCAAAATTTTACCAAAATATCAAAGTTACTGCACTGGAATGGGACTAGCTCCTGGGTAGTTCATTAGTCTTGTTCATTTGTCTGGGTATTACATTAAACTGAGAAGAAACGGAACGGTGTCACATTGAGTGTTATGTTTATGAGTAGAGTAATATGCTAAATGGTATATGACGATATTGAATGCATTATAGAGTATCTATTTGAATACCGGTAACTACTAAAACTTAGCGTGATCAAATATTTTACTGTTAAATGTTTCGTGATTACACACGATTATATTTTATCTAAGTACCTACCTATATGTACCGGCTTAACTCGCGCATTTGTTTGTTCGGGATTACCTGGCTACTTTCAGACCTATACGAAGACCATCTTCATGATCAAATATGTTAGTATTGTTGGTTGATTTTTTGTAATTTTAATATTTCTCTGCTTAGATCTCGTTGATCGTCGATGCATCGTAGATCAAAGTCTACACAGGATTTTACTACTATCAATAACTAGTAAGGAAGAGACTTAGCTTCGAGATTCTTGAATTTTATACTTACGATTTTTCACAATTATCATGTACATAAATGAATTAAAACTAATAAATCGTAGCCAATTATATTTCTTTCTTTTTTAAAAAGTAGGTGTGAATAGTATGGCGTCTATTTTAAATTTTATGTCACGCAACACAATGTACACGATTTATGTTGTCGAGTTTGATCTAGTTCACAGTTAATAAAAGTATTCCGAACTCTATTTTAACGCATTAGACTTTTGATTGGTTTTCAAAGTTTGAATTGGTTTTATGAGCGGTGTGAATTTTTGTTCAGCTAGAAAAAAATTGTATTGTTTTGTGATTTTTTTTAATTATAAATAAATTGATATAGAAATAATAATATTATGTGTACCACAAAATTGCATTCCGTAACTGAGATACCTACATATAATATTCACGTTAATTCAACAAAGCAAAATTTTCGGGTCCTTTTTAAAAATGTATCTTTACGAACGCCGGACATTGAAAAATATAGGTAGATATGTAATGTGTAGGTACATATAATGTATTAATTCATATTTATGTATGAATACATACAACATGTTTACGTGTTGTGTGTTCTGTTTAATGACACCGCCTTCATTTTTCGACACAAAGAGACGTATTCATGTTTACTAGGAAGGAATGAGGGCATGTTCGGAGAACCATAATTCGATAAAAACAAACGTTTAAATTAACATATGGGTCGCGAGCGTTTT
Organism: Mimoniades versicolor eupheme; assembly: GCA_018245635.1. Classification (NCBI taxonomy): domain Eukaryota; kingdom Metazoa; phylum Arthropoda; class Insecta; order Lepidoptera; family Hesperiidae; genus Mimoniades; species Mimoniades versicolor. The sequence goes on along the minus strand of DWDW01000219.1, from coordinate 2,142 downwards.
ATATTAATCCTTATGTATTTTGTACCATTTTCAAATTTCGATAATTCAACGTTCCTTTCCCTTAATAATTGAAATCAATTCGATATTCATCAAGTGTGTAATTTGTTTGCGATTCGAATGGAAAAACAGACAATCTACATATTAATATTGAAAACGCCAAGGCATACAGTGAAGCAAAGTTATAAACAGATTAAGGGATTTCGGATTTTTTATTAATTGTGTTCAACGTACTTTTTAATTTTATAAATGTGGGGGAAAACTGCACAAGCCAGATTAAAATAAGATAAAAGTTTTCAGTTTACGTGAAACAGATTGTTAAAAAATGTGTATAGAAATTGATAGAGCAATTTAAATAGCGAATTATAAAGTATAGTCAGTAAAAAAAGGATTTTTGTACAATAATAAAAATAATTCAGGATTATTAGACTTGAGTTTTATTTGCGGTTAGTACCGCAAGTTAGTAGATTTATTTCAATTTATCGTTTTCTTCGTTGGTTAAATAAAACTAGAGAACTGAAACTTGGAATTATCTAGATGAAACGAATGCCCTAAGAGTATCCAGCTAAACTAAAATACCGGGATACGCTTAATGAGACACTAAACAGTTTTGCGTAGTGTTATGAAAAACCTTAAGAACTTTAAGTGTCACGATAAAACAATATACATATATTGAGATAGCATTTTACTAAAGTTAGTATTAATTTGTTTCAATTTTTTTATTTATTTAACAAATTTGTATATATAAAACAATAAATAGAAAAAAAACCATACAAAAGAGATGTACAATGGCACTAATTATGCCTGAGAGAGACCTCTACCAGCAGCGCCAGGAATGGAAAGTAATATAATTAAAGATCAAACCTTTGCATGTTCTATAAGCACTCTGTAAGTATAATATGTTATTATTTACAAGCACATAAAGCAACATAAACAAAAAATACGTTTACTGTTTTATCATTATCATACGTACTTTTCCCTAGTTCCCCGTATTGATGTAGGTAGCTGTTGTATATTTGTCGCGTTACCTCTAGGGAAACGAGTGAACGAAATCATAGAAACGGATAAAGGAATATTCGATCGTTTCAATAAAGTTGTCAAAGGTCTAAGAAGCTGCCGAGTGCTTGAACGAATATTGATATCCTGTTGCTACGACCAGCAGCAAACAAGAATTTTATTATTTTATTTATATTCCCCATTCTTCCGTCTACTATGTACATTTTCTGTCTCCATGCACCCTAAGTGGACGCGATGTATTTTTTATTTTAAAACAGAGAAAACATCCGATATGAGCGGTCGACATGGTGGACATTTTGGAGGTGTTGTAACTTCCCATGCTGGTAATACTTACTTCTGTCAAGGGAAATATGTGGTGTGGTAGTTCCTGTGTAACGGAGCTCTAGTGTTTGATAATCGATATGTGCTTACCGTGCTGGTACAACCAGGAAAGTGCAGACAGATGGGATCCTCGGGCCAATTCTTCGCTACATAAAAATGGAAGTCCCACACCTTGTTGTTTAGATATGTTTGAATCGTTTGATGAAACTTGAAACAGAGAAAGATAACATTATTAAAACTTAAACATATGATAGTTTTACCTGCTGATGAAACGTGAGAGTGTTCTAAACAACTCTGTCTACTTCTTCGGGGATTATAGGTAGAGTGCTTGTTGTGCTACATATAATATGTATGTATATTGGTCGTGGGGGTAATGTCTACTGGCACACTGAATCTGTCATCCCAGGGTTGTGAAAAGAAGTTGATAGATGATGACAATGGTATTATCAACAACATTTTTCATTATATACAATTTATTTGTTCGTATTGCATTGTAGTCAATGAACCTTCATACCAAATGGAGTTTACTTTGATGTGATGACGAAAATTTGAAATTTATAGTTATATTTTATTACACTAGCTGCTTATTCAGGTTAAGTTTCTGATAAAAATTTATATTTTCGGTGTAATGTCTCCAAACATACAAAATAACTAACATACATATTAGAGAAGTAAACTTAAACATTTAAATAGCCTTTCAGTCTTAAAATCATTAAAACTGGCATGGGCTGTGACCTATATGGCTTTCTTACACCGGAGGTCAACCGCGCTTTTGATTGCCGAGTTAGAGGAAAAAGTATAATAAAC
>DWDW01000218.1:0-16637 GCA_018245635.1 Mimoniades versicolor eupheme | reverse complement strand
CCGTGCCTCTTAGTTTAAATTAGCTCAAAACAAACGTGTATCCATTACAGAGAAAGAACTTACTATAACGCATAATATATGTACATTGTAAGGTTTATTCTATACGCTGATATGCGCGTATATACATACATAGCTCTAGTAATCGTGCTACACAAATGCGTCGAGTGCGGAGCTCTGACGAGGCATTTTATTTACATTTACGCAAATTGAATCCTTGGTGCCGGGCCAAGAGGAAGCTCGTACACATATTCATCCAGGCGAAGTAGGGTGGGGAGGGCAAGATTCGATTTGCCTAATAGCAGGAGTGAGTCGGGAGGGCGCACTCAATTACGTAGAGTGAGCCGAGGTGTCCCGTAACACTCAGTACACAATTACATTATCTGATAAACGGTTAGAGCTCTGAGAGCCGTTTTAGCGTTACTTACTTAGCGAATTTTGGAAATATACTCCTCTAATGCTCTGCTTGCTACATGATTTTAATTTTATTCAAGTAGGCGCGGCAGGTACTTCCAATATTTTCGATAACACTAAGCCTCGTGAATTCCCCGCGGAATTAGGGTTGGTTGTTGCAGTTTGTTTTGGAATTAAAATGTGAGACGGTTCTTGTGTTTTGTCTACAGGTACACTTGAATTATATACAAAAAAATTATGTACAAAAAGTGTTGTAATGAACCAATTTTGAATAAATGATATTTGAATTTGAATTTGAATATATTTTGAGCAACTTTTGTGATAACTAATTATAAAACGTCTTATGCGGAATAGGAATTTTTATACAATAAGACGAGTATTCAAATCAATGTACCTATACTTAGAGAAGGTATAAAGTTTAGCCAATCACGAACATCCTTGAACAAACAACGTGCGACCCGCGAAGCAATCGCAATCGAAACTTTTTTTACATATACTTACCTATAGCAATTATTATATATCACTATCCACACGTGATTTATTTTTAACGGGTCTGTTGGTGCAGTGGTTAGTGATTCTGACTGTTGCGCCGAGGATCGTAGGGTCGATTCCAACCAAATATAAATATTTGTGTGATGAGCACAAGTATTTATTCTGTGTCTGGGTATAAATTATAATAAAAAAATATCTATTTAAGTATTTACTTATATGTATACATATGTGCAGTTTATCACCCATCTGTCTGGTTAGCATACCACAAGCTCTCTTGACGCTTACTTTGGGATCGGATGGCCGTGTGTGGAGATGTCCCAAAATATCATATTTCATAATATAGGTAAAATAAAAAAAATAAAAAAACTTTTTTTTTTAATAATATAAAATAACATAAAATAAAATTGTTTCTTTTCCTAAAAGTCAAGCAGTGCAGTATCCTAACGATGTCTGCCTCCGAATATAATTATCTAAAATAGGACTCTTCAAAGCAAGGATCATATGGGCGGTTAGGTTTGTGAGGCATGCATGCTGCTCTATCTTCGAACGCATGTGCGCTTTTACAAGCTAGGTTCGTGACCAAACGCATATAAAAAAATTAAGACCTGCTTACTGCATACGAGTATTTAAATTACTTCAGTATTTAAATGTCGTTCTTTTTAATTTTAAACAGAATTCCACTGCTGCTGATAGTTTCCTAAGGTTAACTAGCTAGCAAATACAAACACGCCACTGTAGACCACTCCGAGCCGCTACTAGAAAATTCAAATTAGAAAAATCCAATAATGCTCGATCCGGGATTTAAACCCAGGACCTCCCATTGGGGAGTCGCGTTTGCAACTAATGCGAACAACGGGGCAGCTAATAGGTATACAGATAAATATTGCTTATACATATATTATTTGCTTACTTATTATTATTTGTCGTGCCTCTTCACTGCTGGACACAGAGCTTTCGGTTTTTGCCGTTTTTGCCCGTAATGCCCACGCTGGGCATGCATGTTGGATGTTTACCGATACATAAATGTTAATCACAAGTGAAAATGTCAACAAAGCTTGAAGGAAAGTTGAATTCGCGCCATTTAAAACATAATACTTTCCTGGTCGTACCTATGCCTATCTATTTGTTGCATGTTTTTGTAAATTATTATGAACCTAAAATTATCATGTTGTGTTTTATAAGCATTAAACGTGGGCAAATTGTCCCACTGGCAATTATTCTATTCCATGCGGTAACATTACGAAACCATCGACGTAATTTACGTAACATAAACAAGTGACATTTGGTTTTATTAACAATCGACTTATATCCGCCAATTATCTATCACCTCATAATACCTACTTAAGCACAGATAGTTTCATTATGCACTATGAATGTATTAACAAATCCGAGGTACTTAATTCGTTCAAACAGAATTCCGATGAATTCTTATTTATATCCAGTTATATACATATGTAGATAACTGGATATAAATAAGAATTCATCTATCTATATCCAATTATAAACTTATCTACTCGTATATCTTATTTATATCCTATTATAATTTATATCCAGTTTTTTGTATACCTATCTAGGTATACAAATAGCTGGATATAAATTATAAATAATGTTAGTATATTAACATATAGTATTGATGGGCATAGTCATTAAGAATTCAGCCTCTCACTCCGGGGGTCCTGGGTTCAAACTCTGCTGCACGCTTCTTTATTTACAACAAAGTACGCGTTTTAACAATTTATGCTTACTGTTACGATGCAGGAAAACTTAATGAGAAGACCTGCACACCTCAGAGAATTTCATTATGATCTGTAAGGCTGTGAAGTCTGCCAACAGCATTTGACTAGTGTGACAGACTATAACCACAAGCCTTCTCATTCAAATATGACACTGTGTCGAACAGAATGATCAAAGATTTAACGATGATCATATATGTAATAATGACAGAGTCTATCAAAAGACTATCAAAAGTGTCAGTTGTAAGATTAAATAGCTTACTATTCATATAGGAAAATAAGCTTTGGGTACCTAATATGAGAAAGTTGGTAGCATTATATCAACCTAATGTTTTGTTTTAGAAAAACAGACAAAAGTATCTTGTATAATAATGAAGGGTTTTATTGTGTGTTAATAAGTTAAATAGGTAACCTAGAAACAGACTGATACATAATTGGATTCTTTAGTTGTGAAATCCCAATCACTGTACGTGGTATATACCTACCTACACACTTGAATTGTAGTGAACATTTGAATATATATCTAAGTACATTATAAATATAAAAATTACCTATTGCTTTAGCGTTACAGAACCGGTGAAATTAAGAAACGTAAACATAACTGGTGAAATGTACGTACATTGCTCTGCCTGCCTCTTCGGGGATTACAGGCGTGATATTATTATGTTACGTATATACAAGTAGGTAAGATACATAGCTGGTATTGAAAGCCCGTCTCTTGTTACATAGCTTCCATTCAAAATAAGCAATGCTATCTCAGTAATTGTAGTATATTGGACGAGTATTCCTATTATACATCAGGTGAAGGTTGAGAGAAGGCAATATATTCGTAGACTCAATAACACTAAAACATTGATTTCATTGCAGACGCTTTGCATTAAAACGATTACCGCTACAACAATGTTGCTTTAAATATCAATGTTTAAGATATCACGAGAAAATGAAAATACGGTTGTAGGTGTAAAATGTTGTCAATATTTTATAAATAATTATTGGCAGAGCGGATTTAGAGGGCACGACAGAGAGCGTATGGTGTTGCTTGACCAATCGTAGCTACAGATGGGTATGCAGGTTTTAAAATATCCACTATAACGAGATCTGTGACACTTACCCGAGCTTATGAGTTTTTGCCTTAACAGGATTAAGAATCGAGAGAGGAGGGAAGTTCATGTAAAGTTGGTAGTATAATATAAAGTTGTCTCGCTTGGGTTCATTTGTATGCTAATTGGCGAGAAGGCGGCTTGGTCCAGAATAACCGGTAAAGGCGCGGGCGCAAACCAGCGCTTAGTTACATTGTACGCGGTGTCTTGTAAATTTATTACATATAGGTACATTTTAAAGTACAATATTATGGATGAAATTCAACACATATCAGATAATTGTACCTATTAGGCTCATATTTCATACATGTTAATGGTGATATTATTGTACTATTGTATACAAATATAGATATACTCGTAGGAAGAATACAGTGATGTAAGAGACTTATTTTGCCCTTGATATTCAAAGAGAGATTTTGATATATCATGATTCTTATATTAAATAATGGGTTATTAATATCTTTAAATTTTTTTAGTAATACCCCTTTTTCGTGTTTGTATAAAATTACTACATTGAAATAGAATGTGAAGTATAAAAAGAAATTTACCAACAGATGGCGCTAACTCATGTTTAAATAGACTAAAAATATATTTTTATAAGAATAATTGTAGTCAGTAGAAAAATTAGTGTATTAATTATCGTCTGTGTTAGTATTTACTGTATTACGTATTAAGTTAACTCTGAAAAAAACATTTGTGAGCTAGCTTCATGATTTTATTAATATTATATAAAATATTAAGTATTGGGAATTGTAATATCACTCAAGAATTACAGCAAGTGTTTTTTTCCATTTATATAACACGTTTAATGCTCCCTTTTTGATCATAACCATATAAGAAATTAGTCTGACTCCATCAAGACATGTGTTACGTAGAGGGCGCTACGAGGCTCTACAATTACAATTACAATTATTTACAGTAATAGGTTACTGTTAAAAATGTGTGACATTACCATTGACATTAAAAAAAACGTCCTAAATAAATAAACCGAAGCTAAATCGAGAAACAAAACGTCTGTTGATAAAAGCTTATATAGAAACTAAATAATCCGTGCTTAATTACAAGAGGAACTTTTCATTCAATCGTCTCTCTATTATTTCTTGCGACGTTTCTAATAAGGCATAGTTATAGTCTTGGTATGATTATCCACAAAAAGGCACATCACACGAGGCATAGAATAATGGCCGTGTAGAGTACTATTGTACGAGTAATAGTCTACTATTGTGTACGTTTAGTATTGCGAAAATGAAACGAGAGTATATTCTCATCAGTGTACGAGCATTCCGAGGATGCGATGTGACTATACTTGACAAAGGTAAGACCGTTCAGATCAATGTTACCCCCTTCAATCCAAGGGAAAGCTTCCTAAAAGACGGTCAGGTCAAGGACAAGTTTAACAAACAAGCACGTGCCATCACTTTTATCAAAGTATATGATAAGGTAGAGATTTTGCCATCACTTTTATCAAAGTACATGATAAGGTAGAGATTTTCAGTATCGTTATTATTATTATTCCATCATGCTATGCCTTTATGGGGTATGCAGTAATGCCTAATGCCGAATGCAGAAAACGAAAAGCAAAATTGAATTCCAAATTCGTAAAAACCTGACGTATGTTTTCTACATTCAACACTCGTAATGCAGAGTCTATGTCTTTGCCTCTGCCTGCCTCTACATATAAAAAATAGGTACAAAAATTTCAAGGTACGTAAGTAACTATGTTTCCATGTGATTATTCACTGTAATTATTTATTGAAGATATTTTAAGATTTTCCATCAAATGGGACAGCTAGCATATTTGTTTCCTCAATTTCCAGGTGACTCAGTTAAAAAGGCACAGTCCCAGTTTTAACTCAAGAATGCTCCAGTGACAGACTCCCGTAATGCAATCGTATTATTAATATAGGTCCTACGACACTTACTACGACTACGACACTATAGGTATTACAGAAGTGTGTATTACAGAAGTGTGTGTTACAGAACTGAAGGTAAGTTTGTCAATAACCAAGAAAACGTTTTCCATTTATATAAATAAAAACGTAACTTCACGCCTGTATACCCGAAGAGGTAGGCAGAGCAGTGTAGTATACTCCCACGTTTCACCAATTATGTTTACGTCCCACTATGGAAGAGGTTGTGAGCCTATTAATACCTACAAGAGGCAATAGAATAGATCCACTATCTATTGCAGTTTGTAAATTTAGTTTACCTGTTCATAAAAAGACAAGGGTTAGAGTAGGTTCTCTTATTCATAATCAAATCACTCGTGACAATGAAATCCATTGCTACGAGTATCCCTAATACCTATGTACCTCTACGAGTTATATACCAAAATACAGCAGTTAAGCTCTACATTTATCTCTCACTGTGTACACGAAAGTCAATTCCGATGACTTCCGACACCTCTGTCCGTCAGTTAAGAAAAAGCTCACTGTCTCATACATTCGAATCAATAATACTATCCTGACTCAGATATTTTAAATTTTACATAAATGTTGAAAAATCTAGAAATTTAATCATTCGATAGGCAGTAGTAATCATAACAGATTTTTTTTATTAATCAAAAGCAAATGCGTCGAATAGCTAATACTAATCATAACTTCATGGGACATTCTGACAGTTAGCCTATTTAACTGTAAACTAGGCAGACCTTGTGGTGTGCTATACTGCTCATCATCATATTTATATTGGATGGGAATCGAACCCATAACTCCCAATTCCAGCGTAGCTAAACACTGAACCAAGACTAGTCAAAGCTATTTAGAACTTCTTTATGTAAACACATCTACATAAATTGATATGAATAGCATTCCTTAGTTTGTATTACTCATGCTTATGTGAGTATTTTTAATATTATTTACTCGACTCTTCATCAGTCTACTCGAATTTTAATTAATATTTTTTTGATTGTTAACTAAACACCGAGAATGCTGTAGCGCCATTGGCGATACAAGTTTGTCTTCCTTGTTTCACACTGAAAGACTTCGATAAACGGTAGAAAATTTCATTATTAATTGTCAATGACAAAGTTTTTTATTGTCTGTTATAATTTCTATATTTTTAGTAGATTATTGCAATCTTAAGTAAATGGTTTTCAATACTTACCGAGGGATTCGTAACAAGTATATATTCATATACCCAAAAGTACTGTAGGTTCAGAAATAAAAACATGAGAGACACGACGAAATGTTTAATCTTTTCCACTTTTCGTACATTCTTTTCTAAATTCGTCATAAAACTGTCAAGAGCACAATCATTTTATTTATTTATTCATTATTACTTAACAATTTCACACTCACCGGCGTGATTTCACTACATTAATTTAACTGTACAATGATAATTACGAGACCTTTAAGTTATATTTATTACAATTACATAGTTAATGTATGTATGTAAGGTAGGTATAGTACCTACTAACATCGACACCTACATAATAAGATTGTTGAATATACAATCGTTATAGAGAAAGCGATTTATAGAGAACTATTTGAAAAGCAATTGTTTTTTTTAACATGCATTGTTCTAAGATAGGTGAACACTTTCGTAAGTACATTGCCTTTAATAATTTCGATACATAAGTAGATATACTACTTACATATTCCGAGTGGCTGTAGCCATTTTCACGTCCCAATGTTGGGCAAAAAATACTCTTGCGCCTACGCGACGCCTGGAGAACAGTCAACCACACTTTCCAGTGTAAAATATTAGTTATTTTAAATTTATAAATACGTATATAAATTTAAAGTAAATTTATAAGGAACTATAAAAACAATATTGCTTTTCAAATAGTTATGTAGTGGCTAGGTATTTTGAATTTACTCGTTAAAAGATGCATAGTACCTATGGAAAAGACACGTCCATCTGAAACTTAAACCCCATATACATATGTTAATATGTTTGTGTGTATACAGCAAATTTATGTATCTAGTGTATTTTCAAGTTTTATTTAGAAGGAGAATGTTATGAAATTAATTTTATTTACGAGTACACTTCATTCTAGGATGCCTAGTAAAATGCAAAAGCTTAAAACTTTTTCATTCATTTTGCCTTTTAATATTGAATATTTTTTATCAAAAATGATACATAACATTGCACGTCCTGAGTAGGTACACTCTGAGTCATAAACGATTAACAGATATAGATCATAATGACTTATTGTATGCATATTTGTCGTGTTGGTACACAAATGTTATCTGTTAACCCTGCTGGTGCAGAGAAATGGCACCATTTGTGGCATTACCCACGCAACCACTGCTGTATACACGCACACACAACCAAGATGCCTTGCACTTATGTAGAAATTCGGTTACCTAGACGAGGTCGCCTTTTTTGTACAAAACACCTAATTTACAGATAATTTTCTAATATAAGATACAATACAGATTGAATGCAAAGAACCGAGTAAACCTACGAAGTATATTATAGAACATTCATTATACATATAGATATTATATTAAGATAAAACATGGAAGATGTAGGTAGCTAGACGGTTACGAGGTGACATCTAGACACAGACAACGCTCAATTATCGTACATTTTATACGTACCAAGGTACTGGCTGTAATGAGTACACACAACTTTTACATAGACGCGTAAAATTTGAGTTGATTCGATGTTTCTAACTGTAAAAAGATACATTGGGAACATAATTATATCTATAGATTTCAGTTTTAATCGCGTACAAATAAATAATAAAATATTTTAAACTAAAACAAAAATAAAAAGCAAATAGACAGGCTTAAGCGAACAGTACAATGAGTTAATAAAGGACAATATTAATGCACTTGCCCATATTACCTAATTTAATTGATTATAACATCAACTTTAATAGTTTTTTTTAAAAGTCATAACAGTAACTTAATGTATAATTCTACTGGAACCGAGTTAAAGCTTTGTCAGAAATCCATAATTTAAATAACAAAATTTATGAATAATGAAATAAGAAATTAAACAGTGATAAATATTTGATCATGACGTGGTTTCTACATTTGCTTACGTGTGACTTATGTCCCCCACTACTCAAGTAAGCAGTCAGCATCACACGTGCACACTGGCCACGCTTCTGCCGATTCTCTTAATCTATGGACATCGCGCACACACTGCAAAATGATATTTCTACAACTGCCACCAAAGCAACCCGAGTAATTCAACAATTTGGTAACGAAAACAAAATTAACTGATTAAGTCTACACCACCTTCCGAACAGCGATACGAATACAACAATAAAGCAGTCTCACAAAATATTTTACAAATTTTTCAATAAACTATCTAGAAACTATAATTCATCGGTGACGTCATTGTTTATTCGTAAATCGACACTTAAATATTTTCAAATACATAATATAGCGCTACACTAGATATTAATAATATCAGGAATCGTTATCTACTCATGTACTTACTCGTAGTGTCGGTAAAATTATAGAACATAATTTCGTAATTAATACTATACACAAATCGACAACACAATTATCATACTACGAGATTCTCTGGGACTCGCGGCGCTCCGGCGAGGGCCGGGTGAGCGTCCATTTACGTACGAAACGGTACAGCGGATATCGTTCAAGTCAATCGGGTAACAACACCGGACGTGCCTTCCTTTCGGAACTTAAGTACGACCTTCAATCACAAACACTCGAGTTTATTGGAACCTGTCCTCCTGCGGATTTAGCTCGCTATACCATGGTGTAGGGGGTAAGTCCCAGAGAAGGGCGCGGGTCACTGATGGTGCTTGGCGGGCGCGGCGTGGTGCAGCGCCACGTGGTGCGGCGCGTGGTGGTGACCGGCGTGGTGGTTGTGATTGTTAGCGTTCGAATTATTATTATTATTCTGCGCCGCCTGCGCCGCCTGTCGCTGTGAATTCTTTTTGTTCTTCATTCTCCTGTTCTGGAACCATATCTTCACTTGTCTCTCTGTCAGGTTCAGGTTTCGGGCGAGTTCCCACCTCTTCTGTTTGGACACGTAAGCGTTGAACAGAAACTCCTTCTCCAGTTCCAGAGTTTGGAACTTGGAGTAGGGTTTGCGCTTTTTGCGCACCGTCACCTGCCCGGTCCAGTCCAGGGGGTTCGAAGAACCGCAGCCCACGCCAACACCCACTGACATGGAGAGGGATCCTGTACAAGAAAAACATTAATTATTTACAACCAAACACGTCCAATGCTATGAAATAAATACATCAACACATTAATTTCTCTTAAATAATCTATTTAATACGTTGTCTAAACGGAATGTCAGATTTATTTACATTATTATTTACGACTTCATAAATGACCTCGGCGTTTCTATCGCGTATGCGCTGGCGCTGGTTATAATTACTACGATACGTACTAACATCTATACATCTAGCGTACGCACGAGCAGAGTGTTAAGCTTTAAACCGGCTATTTCTATGCACAGTTCACAGAAACAATTGCACTGGCCGTGCAGCGTTAGGATTTGCACAGTGCGGTTTATGTGAGCGGTCCTTTTGATGAGATCATCGACGGTAACTTTGTATGCGACCCGCGACCTTCTCGATATTCGATGCAAGCAGCACACTGCACCATTTCCTATTATACAGAACGGTACTCAGCGAACGTTGCGAAATAGATGCTTCATTGTTTGGAACATAATACGCGAGTTATGTCGGTGTCGTAAGCGACGTCTCGTCTCTAACGAACGCTGATGACGTTTGACGCTCGCACGGTTACAATCGTTCTCGACGCAGAAATGTTTTGAATGATTTATTTTTGTAAGGTAACATTCACTGCAAAACATCGGAACATATTAATTTGTCATGTCCGTTGAGTTATACATATTTATGTCTATGTCGTTTTTCGGTCACCGTTAACTAATATCACGGTTGTACCTATTTTTACCGCGAAGCAAATTATAAGAAAACAATTTAGCCTTCGCTGAAAGCTGAAACCTTAGTCCTTAGAAGTAACATGAAGGCCGTAACAAACTTCTAATAAGATGGACACTAATTAATATTAGCTGTACTCTATTAAAAATACTTGTGTACTGTACCTACTTGTAGAGTAAAGAAAACCATTAAGAACTAGTTTTAAAAAAGGCGTCTTTATCGTCAGAAAAGCGATATTCTACAATAAGCAATTTTTAGGTAGAAATGAAAATCTAATATAAGAGTACAGGCATACATTGTGTTAAAGGAAAAGTAAACAAAACAAATATTTAGGTATTTAGGTACTATGACAACAGATAGGTATGTCGATAGTAGAAAAGGCAAAGATTACATTATTAAGGTCTAAAAATATCACAAAACAGCCAAGATAGTTAGATGACCAATTTCTATCCGAGGAAACTTCAGCTATTAGAGCGAACCATTCGTAAAAAAATAAAACTTCTTAAACCAATATTATTTACAAAAAAAATCTGTGTTAATATGTAATTGGTACCTACATTTTATTTTTCAGTTCACTAATCAAACATTTTCCGTGTAAGAAAGAACAATTGTTTAAACAGAACACAATGACAAGTTGAGTTGTCAATTATGAGGGCATAGGTAGCGATCAGGGGCAATAAAAGTGCGGGTTCTGTTCGGCCATAAAATTACCTACCCGACCGCGGACTTACTCTATTTAGTGAGCAACGTTACTTTAAGCAACTGTCAAAGAAAATGACATACGTATTGCACTGCAATAAGGCCGATAATCCCATGACGGGTAAATACCCAACTGTAATACATTCGTAATTCCCTTACATTAGCGTCTATTGCGAGAAGATTTTTCAATGTTCCAAACAACTGGTAATCTGTTAACATTTAATTTACGTAATATTTTCCTTATTTTTCTTTATTCATTATCCAGAAAAATTTGTATAATTAACTCATTTAGAAATTAATTAATATCTACTAATTGAGGACATTATTTACGCTTTATCGACATTTTCTTGAAACACCCATGCCTGTGACATGTAAGAATGTCTAATAAATTGGATAAATCAGTCGTAATAAATACGTCAGTGTGGACTAACTTGGGTTGGGTGGCGGTGTCAACGTTCAATGCTTAGTCAGTACAAGCTGAACGGTTCCGCCAACAGTTCATAAGCCATAAATGCAGAAATCAATGTCAATGTCAGCCTCAGGTGGGCTGTAAACACACAATCATAAAGTGACGTGAAACACACGTATAACTTTTTCAACAATTGTTTTCCATTTAATGGGCCATTATATTCGCATTCTACGCAAAATTATGTCAAGTTACACCTCTGCCGTAACATTGGCGCGATAAACCCATCTTTATTGCAAGCCAGCTATCGAGAGGGAACTAGCCGCGGGCCGCGGGGCGTTCGTGAATGGAGGCCGTTTATTGCTCTCATATTGACATGACGGTTGTTACCTAATTACTATTTACTACGATTTGGGAAAGAAACCAGTATTATTGCATGTCTATGACGCGGTCGCGGTTTTACGATATCATAAAAGTGATATAATATATGACCGGCCGAGTGGCTCGTTCGTATGCACAAGTCGCCGACTTCAGCATCCCCGCTCTACTTTTTATCGTCAGCTCATCAGTCTATAATGTGTTTATTGTAGCAATATTTGGTTTATTGCCGCTACTCAAAGATCGCCCGTTTATTGTCTTAACGCTCAGGTATCGTGTTTATTTATTAGTTATACATTTTTATTGGCGCTTTATTTTACGTAAACATTTAATTTATTGTCGGTAGTATAGCGCCGTTTTACATTGCCTATAAAACGGTGCTTACGGTTCGTTTTTAAACATTTGTAGCACGTGTTTCGTTCATTCATCAAATTTATGGTGCTCTGTGGGAAAATGTTTTGATTTCACCGTTCGATCGCTTTTTGAGGCTTCACATTCAATCATTTGGTAATTTATAACGGCGTATGTCAAACAGAATTTTGTGGGTGTAATTCCAATAGGAGTTTTTGTACTCATGGTACTATCATTCGGTACTTTTAGGAAAAATATCATATTCAGCAATGCCTAAAAAAGCTTGATTTTTACCTTAAAAAATAGGGCAAATGGACAAATCATTTTGTAGAGATTTTACAAAAAAATAAATCATTATCGACAAGTATTAGTGATAAGTAATTAGATGAACACAGTTGATAAAGTGTAAAAAGCGTATAAAAAAATCGTATCAAAACTTGTAGTAAAAAATACAATACGAAAATTGCAATATGCAGCGTGCCGATCATGACACACCCACACCGCTGGTTGGGATCGCGCGCTGTGTGCGTGCCGCACACATCCACCTGCTAGCTGACAATGTGTGCGTTCGTGAACGCCATCTAGCGGTCGGCGGTGAAAAACATTTTACACTAGGGTCAAGGTTGACAAACTCATTATAGAATTATTTACAAACTTACTCATCTGTCTTCTATTAATGAGAAATATATAACAGTCGTAAGAATATTATAAATAATAAGTATTATAAATAAGTATCCCCGAACTTTGCAACCTACATATCTAGGTGTGTTAGTACTATTAACACTTCACTCGATGTAAATTGTTTACAAATTTTAGAAATGGTTTACAGCACATGTTCGTCTACCGATAAGTTAGAGCAATGATTACAAATAGTGTATAGTGAACAATTGTTATAAAACGTGAGTGCAAGGTTCGAGGAGTGACATAGTTAATAAAATATAAATTTATTACTAACCGGGAAGTGCACCCGGAGGTGGATAAGGTCCGCTTGATACGGACTCCGGTGCATAGTTTCTTAGACCGTAGGCGTCGTGGGAGAAACCGGAAGCCTCTGACACCGTCGTGCGTCGCTCATCGCCGCCTACATATGGTAATGGTTGGTCTCCCCGCGGTGCACCGTACGGATAATTCCAACAAGGTTGAGAGAAGCTTTGGTGACACCCTCCATCCGCGTACGGTTTGTACTCGCCGCCACTCGCCGGCCAAAATGGTAACGCGGACTTGCGTTCTCTTTCCACAGGAAGGTTATAGTAGGTCGGTGCTGTTGGATACTGGTGTTCAAAGGAGCCCGGTGCATCGGGCGGATAGCCCCACGGCTGCTGTGCGTGCCGTATGACACCAGGTTCCGGCTCGTAGCGCTTGGCAGGTATGTGTAGGGGCTGCGGAGGGTTGGAGCCGACCGACGCCGGTGACGCACTGGATGCTGAGGGCGGCGCGGCGGCTGGCGCGGCTGGTGGCGAGCCACCCGGTGGCGACGCGTGCGCCTCCTCGTAGAGCGCGCCACCGACACCGTTCATCATGGTCCACCAGGCCGGCCCGGCGGAGTGCCCGGTGGTGGGCGCTGGCGACGCGGCGGCCGCGTCGCAGGGCGCGCCGAGGCCCCCGACATGGTTGTCAGGGTACAGGGTGGCGGCCGGGCAAGCCACGGGGGAACGGGAAGATCACCGGCCGTTCACGCGCGCCGCGGGCACATCGCACCGCGTGCACACGCGACCACCACACGGCAGCGGCACATGAAAGTCAAAACGCGATTCCCGATTTAGCCAGCCGACCGGACGAGATGTGACCGCAGCGGTTCAAAGATTATCCGAGGCTATTAGAATTATGCCGGACCGACGCACGTCACAGAACTGACGAGCTCCGACACAGGATTCAACCTTATAGAAAATCAAGTCCAAGTATCACACAACAGTCTATTCTGGAGTTAAAACAACGTCACGTAGCCTTTAAAGCTACTTATTTTGTTATACTAAAATATCTGATCGAACCACGACAAGTTATCAAAGTAGTTCGCGGTGGTGAATACGAAGTCGCGAGAGTATCGTAATGTGTTAGCGCCACGGAAGGCAAAGACGCGAAGCGCGCGATCTGCGGCGCGGTCGAGCGCGGAGTGGCGGCGCGGCGTGCGGCGGTGTGCGGCGCAAGGAGCACACAGGCGCGTCCGTACGGCGCCATCTAGCGGCGGGAGGACACACCGCACCCACCACTGCACCCGTCGCTCGTAGGCGGCCGCCCGCCCGTCACACGTTTTCTTTTCTCAGCGAAATACACAATTACGAAAACTATATTCCATTCATATACCGTAGCATGGTAACTTATATTATTCTCGTATTTATAACGCTACTGATTCATATTTCATAAATTTATTTCACTGTTAATTCAAAACGTACTTTTACTCTTTTCACCGAACAATACGTATCTATAATGGCGATTATAATGATATGATGTATCATGTTATAAAGTTATAAGTATTATTTTGAATTAAATTCATAGAAAAAATTATTATTAAGTTGAAGAGTTAATAATAGGCGACGAACATTAGCGAGCGTAAAGGGTTGTCTGGTGGTGGCGCAGCGGAGGCGCGGGTGCGTAGTAAAGCGATTAATGGAGGTAAAATAGCCATAAACTGCCGTTTAACCAAACTGCAAGCGTCACTCGACCATCGCCGAGTTGCCACCAATAAAAAACGCGAGACTTTATGACGGCAACTCACTCACGTTTTATTGTGAGTATAAACTTAATTTTATCGTCCGTTAATTTCACCACAAATAATCATAGGTAATAAGTAGATTGTATAATTTTATGTCAATGGCAAGGTCGCGCTCTACTGCCTTATAAAGAATGTAGTTGAATTCATAGATATACATAATATAATTTAAGACATTTCTATTAGATTGAATTTTCCTAATTTTGATTTTCTAGTAGTGGTTCGGAGTCTGGAAATGTGCCCGGCGTATATCAATAGGTTCACCACCTAATACGAGTAGGACTGTATTACATTCCCCTGCCTACCACTTCAGGCAATACAGGCGTAAATTACGTATTTCTATTTGAAACTTCTTTCAATAATAACCAAAGACTGCTTTTCACTCGATAATAATGTTTTGGTATCATATAATAATAAGCATTTGGTGTCGACCCCACCTGATGTAAAGCATCCTAAGATGAACCACGATATCCTAGAAAAAGCCTAATAATGCCAAAGAGGAACTGCCAATTATGTACCTTGTCGAATTAATACAAACAAATTTTAATAAGTGCAAAGATTATTGTGAGACCCTTCGTGTTACAATCGAGAGACATGCCCGTGTAAGGTCGAGACCCCTCCCATACAGTGATTGAAAGGGAACAATGCGCGTTACAACCAATAAATTTTCTAGCAACATTTCACACCTATAGAGCCGACATGTTCTGTTTACACAAGTCACGGCTGTAAAATATGTCGGCCAACAAAAGAGAAACATACGCAACGCGACTTATGATACGACCACTTTTGTTAACGTCGCTACTTAACTCGCTAATATGGTAATTGAAAGCGAATTGTCAAAATAAAATACAGGATCTTATGGAACAAATTTCCCACACTCAACCATAGAGTGGCGTAGTGTAATTACATTGGCACAATAAGCGATTTGTGAAGAGAAAGAGAAACATGATAGATTTACGAGTCGCGAACGCGTTAATATGGTTTTTAATATAATGGGTTATAGGTCGGACGAATATATCAGTTTGTAGAACTAAGGATCTAATATAATAAAAATATACTATTCACTGACATAGGTTATGTGTACATAATCTATGTCAGTGAATAGTATATTTTTATTATATTAGAGGTCCTATATTATGACGTATGCGTCATGAACAGGCTTAAAGTTCGACTTGTACTAGAAAACATGTCAGTTGAGAATTTTTTTTCATATTAATTTAAGGAAAAGAAAAATTAATACGAAAGAAATTATGTACGTAAAATAATATTTATACCATAAAGAAAATGAGGAGTGAATAAAATCATTCTCTAAAATATTTTTTTTACAAAATTACTGCCATCGTGTTGCGAAGAATGTACTACCTACAAACCAACCTTGAATGTCGACAGTTTTAAAAATCATAGAGCACAGTATTATAAATATCTAAACATGATATTATATTAATTTCACCAAATACGTAGTATGTAGTACCTATATTTAAGTATTGACGTAAGAATTACATCTTAACATTAACATACT